>JAJGOT010000835.1:140000-209375 GCA_022457155.1 Cladopsammia gracilis | reverse complement strand
AAATATCGGTTGGCAATCTGGCCATTATATATGTCACTTGAAACTCGATATGTTGTAACAGCCTGAAATATATAGGTTGTAATTATCGATTTGTTTTATTTTCTGACAAATCTTCGGAATTAGTTCGATGCGCTCGTAACGAAGCCGTTCCACGTGGAAACGGCGCCATGTTGAAATAATCATCGATTATCATGGATGCTGCCAATATTGGCGATTTCTTCGACCGAATCCCATGCAGGTATTATCTCACAGTCCCGTGGCTTAAAACTGTACCAGGAGCTCGCTTTCCCATTTCACAGTTGTTAAGCCCATATCACTTTGATAAAGTTTGTTTGATTCGCCACTGAAGTTCAGCTCAGGCTGTTTGTCTGTTGTTTCGCTACAATAATTGATTGATAAAATCTTGCGTGTGCCTGACCGCAAGCTTCTTTGTTTTCGAAAATGATTTCTGTTCTCTTATGACGGCGGTGCGAGCATTTTACGAGGCATATTCAACAAGAACTCTACGAGTAATAAAATCGGGCTTTAAGGGTCTTGTAAGTGCCCCTAAGGCAAGGGAATTAATCCAGTTGTTATGATTTGTTTTACAGTCGTTTTTTCGGTCACACAAGGTGACACATCATGCACGTTACTACGTCATTTGAAACATTTTATCAGTCTTTCGCAATCACTCGTGCATGCAAGTTTAGAAGGTCCATTTACCTGTTCCTCGAAAAGGTAGAAAAGGAAATCGTTATCGAGCGGAACTCTCGCCAATTCCGGCAATAATGTAAGTTCGTTTTACTTGATATGTTCCGTTTCGTCATTTTCCTTTTTCTTATGTTGTAAATTGATTTTCGGTTACACGATATGCTATGACAATAAAGAAGGAAAATTCCCCACCACAAGCTGTTGTCTGTGCGTCAGTGAATTTTGTTCGGTCTTGCGGTGGAAAAGCGCCGCTACAGGCCTGGATTTTCATTTGGTTTACCATCAAAATATGTCAAAAAAAAAGCCTCATATATGCTATCGTCTTTGACACATGTTTGATTTGGTCTCACCTCGTTTTTGAACACGGAAACGAAACTCTCACTCTTGAATACCATATTTAAATACGAGGAGTATAGATCGCGTGAACACTCTATCGAAGGTACTTTGTGATAATGGTTTTCCCGCCGTTTTTCACTTTTTACTTCTACATATGTAAAAGCCTTCTATTACAACTACGAAATGAAGAATCAACAGTCAATGGATTCTACAGTGTCACAGTGAATCTTCTATCTGTCTATCTGTCTATCTATCTATCTATCTATCTATCTATCTATCTATCTATCTATCTATCTATCTATCTATCTATCTATCTATCTATCAAGATGGTTCACTAAATAAAGACTGTCCCGAAGTCTTCTGTGAATACGTTCAATTACTTCGAACTCTGTGTCGTGAAAGTGCCTACGGGCCTGTGGAATAAATGATAATAAGCTGCCACCCAAACTATTAAGCCACCCTCTCTAATAATCCCCCCATGAAACGCGCTCATAGCAATTGATAATCCCCCGAGGGGGAGGGGGTTTAATAGGGAATTTACGGTCGATTGAGCAATCATGCCTTTATCAGTGGAAACAAAAGTAAAAAGGTTTAAATGTTTTAAAACGTGTCAATGTCATTTATCAGTGGAAACTATCCGGCCGTAACCTATATTTTCCGCTAACAGTAACATGAATTCAATTTTTCAGAATGGACTGTTTCGAGACTGTTTTGTTCTATCGGCAGTCAAATTATTTAATGTAGTTAAATCCTTGAAGAAAGAAAACAGGACGGTTAATTTACCCTTCTAAGTGTAGGCCACTAAGAAGCTGAGAAGCTCTTGTTGTCTAGATTTGTTCCTGTAGCACACCTTAATCTACATCCATCGCTACGACCCTGCGTGGCCATAAAAGGCGACGACAATGAATCTTGATCGAATCTAAAAGCGGCTAATCCGGGACGACAAGGCTCGAATAAAGCAGTTCTTTTGCACTCAGTTTAAGTCTTAAAAAACGAGTGCAGCTAAATATGTATAAACAGACTATAGAGCGCTGATAAGCTAAAACGGTAAGCTAAAACGAACAAGACGCGAGATAACTATAAGCTCACCTTTGGCCATCTCTGCCCCATTTGTAGCTTCTTGCGTTTACCCGTGTAAAAATCAAGATTTTAATTTAGGTTGAAATCCGACGAAAAACTATCGTTCATTTACGGTAAATGTTGAGGCAGCTTAGTAATAATCTCTCAGTTGCGAAAGAAAATACTGTTCCTGCACAACACGTGATTCAATTGCAAAGCCATGTAACGTTTTTAAAAAAGTCATTAACATTGCCGTTCTATATATACACTGTACCTTAATAAAAAGCAGTCACAAGGAGACGCAATTTTCCAAATTGACTTACGTGCTGAATAAGCCGGTAGGGGCTTGTTACAGCGAGCAGGCCAGTCAGTATTTACATATAGCAAGTCAATTGCTTCGTACATAATATTCCTCATTCTAAAATTCCAGAGATACAATTGGCTGCATATAATGACGCTATTAGAAAGCAATTATGAACAAGCCATGGGCATTTTGGAACTGCACTGCATGGTCCATTTCTTCTTCTCAAGCACCGACAGGTTGGAAATGTTTCTACATATAATTGTTTTATGCCATCTTTATACATTTATAATCACACTCCTTGTTATTTTTTCCCGAAAATCCCACATGCCACTCACTCAGATCCCACCGGCTAAATGGAAACTCGGACCCCCGGTTATGATGACCTAATTGTAGCTTAGTATACAGCCTTCCCTTTCTTCTGTAGCTATAGTCCGGGATCAACGGTTATGTTTTTCAATAAACTGACTTTTATCTAAAAGTTATCCGTGCGAGAACGGTTGCAGCAATTCATAAAAAAAATTAATTTCCTATTTAGTGACTGCTTGCGGTCAGGCGCACGCATAAATTCATTAATCAATTATTGTAGCGAAACAATAGTAATGATACGGCTTAACAACTATGAAGGGGGCGTAAGGGTTTGCGGCGATGCGGTTTTGCGTTATTTTTGGTGCGGTTTTAAGGAAAAAAAATTCTTGGACACGCAGTATTGTGGTTTATAACACTCAGCGGTTTGCGGTTTTCATAAATTTGGTAAATTTTGGATGCGGTATTGCGGTTTTCGGACCCCCACTTACGCCCCCTCAACTATGAAAAAGGAAAGCGAGCTTCGGGTACAATTTTAAGCGACCGGCCAGTGAAATAATACTTGGGATTCTGTCGAAGAAATCGCCAATATAGGCAGCATCCATGATAATCGATAATCATTTCAACATGGCGTTGTTTCTGCGCGGAACAGCTTCGTTACGCGCGTGTCGACCTCATTCCGAAGATTTGTCGGAAAATCGAACAAATCGACAACTACAACCTATATATTACAGGCTGTAAAAACGTATTGAGTTTCAAGTGACATATATATATATATATATATATATATATATATATATATATATATATATATATTCCACCGGTTTTCCGTGGTGTGGACTCTTATTTACCACGAATACGTCATCACATGGTCAAAATGTTGCGGACTCACGAGGCGCAGCCGAGTGAGTCAGCAACAAATTTTGACCATGTGATGACGTAAATCGAGGTAAATAAGAGTCCACACCACGGAAAACCGGTGGAAATCTGTTTTTTACCACAATATTTAAAAAAAAAATACGGAGAAAAATCAAAGTTTCGTTACAAAACGCGACTGCTAAGAATTAGGCGCAAGCGTTGTCTATAACTTCCTCGCACTCTGATTGGTTTATTTTTCTCAAGCGCGCGCTTTTGTAGGCATTGCGTGATGTTAGCGTCAGCACCGTTGTCTGTACTCTCATTTACCACTCGCATCGACCAATCAGATTATTTATGACCAGATTACCAAAATATATTTACCTCGCTATAAACCATATATGCGCAGTTTTCAACCCATTTATTACACAGTACATATTCAATGACAAACTTATATTTTATTTTTGAACACTTGTCACGCTTGGCGTCCCATACAGGCCTGGTACAAATGTCAGTTGTCAGTAAAATTTTAGTTTAATCTCTGTATGGTTGAAACTGAAATCGGGAAAAACCCCAGAACTTGTTTTCCACTAATCCTGACCTTTATATATAGCTTTAGGAGTTTAGCGCTATTTCCTTTGTTCTGTTAATATACAATATTAACCCACTGGCATAAATAATAAAAAGCGTTAAAAGAAAACAAAATATTTAGTTTTTATAGTAGCTGGCAGCAATAACACGTGCTGCGTCTATTGAAAGCGAAAGAGCGAATTTTAACCCCGATCCTTTCATAATAAGAAAGCACTCGAATGCGCGCAACACCGAGGCAATATTTTGCCGTAAATTGACGACGAAGTTTGTGGTCCGGTATTATATGCAGAGACGATGTTTTGCCGTTAATTAACGGCGAAGTTTATCCATGATCTGTATACAATAGCTTATTCGCGAAATAATTCGCATTTCAAGCCCGCGATATTTCGCTTCTAACACTGTCATCGTTATTTTACGTACGTTGATACGGTAGTAACTTTTCATTGCCGCTTTTAAATAAATAAATGTGTGGCTTTACGTGTGTAAATAATGACTTCTATGGAAGGCCCGCGTATTAAAGCGTACGAAACGTTTATATTTCACTTTTATTTTAGTCACTACTGTCTCTGTTTTTATGCCGTAAGGACCAGTTTGGCGTTTAGCTTGGAAACGTTAATGCAGACACGGATACATCTCGACATTGAAAAGGAAACTAAGGACTGTAGAAAGTTAAGAACTTCTATCTCTAGCCACGGTCTTTAGTGATATCTCGCATCGTTCCATTTGATTTCAGCCGAATTGCTTTGTGCACATGTCTGTCGCTGATTAAAGGCACACCGTCCCGCCGAAATTACGAAATTTTGCAATAACGAAATTATGAAATAACGAAATTAATTTCCTTGTTTCTCGCAAAATGCCACCAAATATATAACAAAATTGAATAAAAAGATTCTAGGTTGGAGAAAGATGAGAAAAAGTGCAGGATTACAAAGATGGAAGTGGATTACAATTCATCAATTTTGATTTCGTGACTCACTTCAGAGGCGGTCAAGAAATCAAAGTTTCCATTCTGGTGGACTTCTGAGCTTTTTAGTCGTTATTTTGTCTTTCTAGTTCATATTTCTTTGCGTTCATTACTATTCCTTGATTATTCCTTCCTATTTCAAGATAATAAAGCAAGCTCTTAGCCATAATCATGAAAACACGGCATTTCAGCCGGGGACAGTGTCTAACTCGCTATATGTTGTCTTCACTGACCTACCCATAAAATGCATTATTGCGATCCGTGCATTCATGCAAGGACAATTTAAATGTGATGCATAATTTATTTGTAAATTTGTTCGATCAAAAGGTCGAGACGCAAAACTATCATCAACTGAAACTAAAATTTAAGGTTGAAACAATATTCATAAATACAGTTTAACGGATCTTACCTGCTTTTGGCAGCAAGTAGCTTTTCTGATTAAAAAACCAGAAAAGTCACTTTGGCATTTTGTCTTTTCAGAAATGCGACGAATAATACTGAAGACATCTTCGCTGCATCGATCGAGCAAAGGAGCCTCGAAATCGAAATTGAAATGTAAACAACCTTCCTGACAGCATCCTAATGAGGGGAATTCCCGATAGCAAATAAACAACAGATGTTTGATGGCTGGTTGAGCCTGCAGGATCTGTGTTTATTCCTGGTGGCCAATACTATTGTAAGCAGATGCCATTCTTTAAGTTCGTTTATTGAAAGTATGGAACATGAAATGTCAGCATGTTCGAGCAGACAACTTGTTGTTCCTAGAAGGTATGGATTTTATGAACCGGTCAAATCGAAGCTTCAACAAAAGATAGATAAACAAAAGAACTTACTCTGCAAAGTGAACTCATTTCTATCAGCTTATGTCTCTCGGTAGAATAAAAGGCTGTTGTGTTTGCTTCCGGTGAGGATAAAGAAAAGTTCTTGCCCACAGCGAAGCCGTAGAAAGCTGAAGATTAACTTTTAAAACTTTTCAAATTTTTGTATAAAAGAAAAGTCGAACGCAATTCATTCATAGCAGTGCGAAGTGAATCATATTTTCTTTAATGAAAACTTACAGAATTTAGATAATGAGGTAACTACTGCGAAATAAAAGCATTCAAACCGAGCAATGCAGTGAAAGTCCAAATTATCTCGTAAAATCCAAAATTGTACTCGCCTTTTTGAGAAATAACATTGCCTTTAATTTTACGGCTGATTTCTCCCTCCACTTAGTTTAATCTCTCTTTCTTCATTGAGTCTTTTTGATACCTCGTCTTAATAGCGTGTTTTAATTTCGGATCTTTGTATGTCAGCCGACCGGTCAGCTATGCATGGTGAAACTTTGCTGGTTTTCTTCATTATTTTCTTCATTTGTGTCGTTAAATATTTTATCTGGCCATATAAATCACTTTCGCTTTGGTAACTTTCGTCTGGGTCCATAATTAACGAGAAAATTCAATGATACCAGGGCTCACAAGCTTAAAACAACGGAGTCACATCATGCTACGACGCAACCCGGGCGGAATCGTAGAGTGAGCAGGCAAGATCGTAAATTTCCGCAAGCTCCCGGAACCAATCAAATTGCAGGATTCGCAGAATCGCGCTCTGAGAAAAAAATAAATATATTTGTGACCAGATTTACCTCACTTTAAACCATATATGCGCAATTTTCAACCCATTTATTACACAGTATAGAACATATTCAATGACAAACCTATATTTATTTTTGAACACTTGTCACGCTTGGCGTTCCATACAGGCCTGGTACAAATGTCAGTTGTCAGTAAAATTTTAGTTTAATTGTCAGTTGTCAGTTAAAAATTTCAGTTGAAACCAATGCAACCCACATACATATCTCTGAAGTGCTTGTGTTTGCTCAAGAGCAGCTGGTCGTTCAGTTTGTGTAATTTCTCTATGGCGCGTTTTCAGGGCCAAAATTAGATATGTGTAACTTCTGCCTTTTGACTAAATAATAATAAAATCTTTTTATGCATTACTACTTTTAAAAAAACGTCGTTCTTTGTAAGATTACATATGAAACACGTTTGTAGGCTCGTGCCGACTTTTAAATCCGCTACTTCTCTCGTTTCATATTTGTAAAGCCGTATGATGTCACGCAACACTCCATGATTTGCAAACACTCCATGATGACTTGCGAACACTCAATGACTTGCGAAACACTTTCCGCCAGGCGTTCCTTGTCCCACTTGATCACGTGATCAAGGATCCACAGGGATCTAGGACCGACTTTTTGTGTAAAAACATGGCGTCAATTTAGTGGTATAAAAAAGGACAGGCTAAACACGACTCCCACTCGTCGCAAAAAAAGTATTTTAAAAGCCTAGAGTATAAAGCTTTCCCAGTAAGACTTCAGAGAGGATCGCGCCTTTAGATCACAATTAAGAATTTGTTCTCTTCGATGAGATAGACCTTTTGATCTCGGCGGATTATCTCTCAGATTGATAGGAGGGTTCATGCTGTCCAGAGACGTTAGAATTATTTTATTTCTTTATGCCCTTATTCGGTGCTAGCTCTATTGGCATACATTGTGGTTTCTTTGGCTCACTTTTGTTGCAAGATAAATGCTTATCGGCTAAAGTTTGTTATCGCTTTGAAAGTGCCAGGATCGTTAAATTTCTCAGGCCATGATTTAATGCCGTCTGCGACGTGCAAGACTTGAGAGAAAGTGTTTCCCGCATCACCGATATAGGCGTCTGTATGGTTGAAACTGAAATCGGGAAAAACCCCAGAACTGGTTTTCCAATCCTGACCTTTATATATAGCTTTAGGAGTTTAGCGCTATTTCCTTTGTTCTTTTAATATAAAGTATTAACCCACCGGCATAAATAATAAAAGGAAAACAAAATGTTTATTAGATGGCAGTAAACACGTGCTACGTCTATTGAAAGCGAAAGGGCGAATTTTTAACCCCGATCCTTTCACAATAAGAAAGCACTCGAATGCGCGCAATACCGAGGCAATATTTTGCCGTAAATTGACGACGAAGTTTGTGGTCCTGTATTATTTGCAGACGATGTTTTGCCGTTAATTTAAACGGCGAAATTTATGATCTGAACCGGGCGACACAAACTATCATCATATCCACTGATACTAAAAATTAAGGTAGAAGCAATGCTCATAAATACAGTTTAACGGATTAGTACCTGCTTTTGGCAGCAAGTAGCTTTTCTGATTCAAGAACCAGAAAAGTCACTTTGGCATTTTGTCCTTTCAGAAATGCGACGAATAATAAGACATCTTAGCTTCACCGATCAAGCGAAAGAGCCTCGAAATCGAAATTGAAATGTAAACAACCTTCCTAACAGCACTGCATCTTAATTAGGGAAACTTCCCGAATAGCAAATTCGGCTATAAAAAAAACCCGTATTGTTGTACCCAATAGGCCATTTGCACGATGGCGTCATTTGACTACAACTACCAGAATTCATTTCGTTTTTCCTTTCTTATTTAAATTTTGTAATCCCAGTGCGGTTTAAATAACAATAGCCCCAATTTGCACTACAAAACAAAAAACTGAGGGATTCTGGTAGTTGTAGTCATACGATGTCATCGTGCAAATGGCCTATTCAAACCTTTTGGGATTAGAACTCTTTGTTCGTCATATTTCCATATCAATAAAGCATTGACATGGAAATTATATGGAAATATTGTGAACAAAGACTCATTTTCCCAGAAGGTTTGAATAGACAATATTCGTATTCTCGGTATTGAACTGGAACTAGCTTACAGTCGAGGCTAATGCGGGGGAATATCATTAAAAATATTTACATGTGAAAAGAGTCCCTCGCATGAGCCTCCATTGCACGCTAGTTCCAGTTCAATACCGTGAATACGAATATTATCTATTGGGTACAACAATTCAAACCAGCTGAATTTCATGCAACATTTTGCGGGGACAAAATTGTTTCCCCGCAACAGAACTTTTTCGCAAAAACGGGGATGTCACACGAGGAAAACTGTCGCTGCAACATGTACCCGCTTTATGTCCCCGCAACATTGTCCCCTAGTGTGTGCCGGCCTGAAAGGCTGAGTATATTATCATTTGCATATTTTAACCTCTATAGGATCTGTGTTATTCCTGGTGGCCAGTGCTAAGCAGATGCCATTTTCCACTTTCAGTTCGTTCATTGAAAGTTCATGAAAATGATAGCATGCTCGAGTAGACAACTTGTCGTTCTTTAAAGGTGTGGATTTTAGGCGATTCAAACAAATTGGCCTGCTATTGAAAATCTATCGGCAACGCTGGAAATAGCTCCTTCCTTCTCCTTCGTTAATTCATTTTTTCAAAAAAAAAAGGTCTAAGGATCTTTCACAGAATAAAAGTGATTGAAAATGAATGAATATAACATTTTTGACCGTGTGTGATATCTTTATTTTTATTGAGAGCAGAAAAATAATTATTCAACCAAATTTCGACTGAATAAGACAATACACAGGGCGTTTGCACTTGACGTAATCGCCGCCATATTGGTGTTCCCGTACAAAAGAATTTTAACAAGTACTCTGCGAGTATTTAAGTCGGGCTTTAGGATCACTAAAAATCAATTCAACTTCTAGACTGTGAACGTAAACCGATCTAGTCACATCTGCAACATTGCACTACACTAAGTCATGCTTTGAGAATGTAAACATAATTCTCATCCAGTGTAAAGATCTATCGCGGCCTGAAGACGGGTTTTCATTCAATGGAAAGCTAACAAGCCAAACAACACTAGCTACAAAAAATGGACATTGAAATGTTAAAGTGATCTTTAAAAATATCGACCGTGGTTCATTGTTATTTGGACGCAAAATGGACATCAAATTGATAAAGCGACATTGACAAATATCGACTGTGGTTGATTATTATTTCAACGAATTGACCATTTGTCTTTTATATCTCTCTCTCCGATCAGAAGAACAAGCAACAGGGAATGAATGCTGTATCATCTGTGACTTAGTCACGCTAACGATATTTTTTATCCTTTGTGTTAATTTTGTAATACCGGTTATCATATGACCCGTACGGCCCTGCGAACCTTTTCTTTGCAAAACCATTGATGAAAGTCCCGTATGAGGGCCGTACGCATTTGCGCGAGCGGGGCCGGAAAAAGGCGTACGGCCCTACTACAAAAGCGGACGGCCTCGCGCGTTCAAATTTCAAGTAATTTTGTCTCCAATTTGGCCATATGATAAAATGCTTATTGACTAAGTTAGGTCGGGCCGGATGGGAAAATATTTGGCTCTCGGTCATGGCGCACGGACCTCGCTGCGCTCGGTCCGTACGCCATGACCTCGAGCCAAATATTTTCCCATCCGGCCTTCCCACTTAGTCAATAAGTACATATTTTATTTTCCTGCATTTTTTCGCGGTTTGCTACTCAAGACAAGGATACTAATTAATATATACTCAGAAGCCGCTTTAGTGGAAAAAGACGAACTTTCAGGGATAAAATCTTGCTTCGAGGAACTTCATGTATTAGGTTTTAATCAATGCGGGAGATGTTTGTTTTCTACGGATTTCAGAACCAGAAGCGGAGATTTGAATTTCCAAGCAAGCGAGGGACTTAAAGGTAAAACAGATTACAGTTTTCGATGAGAATTTATGTTGATATAAATCGGTGAGTGACTTTTTATTAGTGTTATTGTTAGTTTTGGAGAATTGATTTTAAAACGTGCTTAAATTCAGTTGTATCGATCTCTTGAATTTCATCGAAGAAAGCTTGAACTCGATGAGCTATAATTAAATGGTACGCGTTTTGCTTTTAAACGTAAACTAATGGAGATTTGAATTAATTTTTTCGAAAGAAGATTGTGTTGTCCATTTTTATGTGTTTGATCATTCATTATAGATAGATTGAAAAGCGATTTTATGTAAACAAAACAAGACTTTGATTTTATAGTAAAGTTCTATCTTCACTCGCATCGCCTTATGCAAATATGTTTGTGTATTTTTGCAATTTTTGATTTTCAAATCAGCTTCTCGGGCAATTTTTGACAAACATAAACTGTATTTTATTCGGGAACTAGTGGTACTAGTTATTCTAGACAGAGAAAAGTTGTTTTTGTGAACTTTTGTAGTCTTTGTACGGTCTATAAAAATGTACTGTTTTTGAGAATTGCTAAAATTGAAAATAGCCCGTTCGTCAATCTTAATTCTTGTGCTTGTTAAGTTTCACCTTAGTTAAGTTTCACCTTAGTCAAGTTTCACCTTAGTTAAGCTTGTTCAAAGTGCGACGCTGTTAGGCTTGGGCTATGTATATATATATATTAAGGTTTGAAATTTGCGATTTGAGGACATTTTAAGGGTTAAACATTTTGTGGTGACTTGTTTGGGGTGAAAGACTTTGGTGAGGAATTTTTGGGAGTCGGCAAAAAGCGCAAACTTTTGATGCAGAGAGAAACAGGGGTAACATTCTAGGCCGTTTGACTTTTTTGTGTCTGGTTTTAGCCTAATAGCACTTTTTTTGGGTCTAACAATTTGGTCTCATTTGTACCTCCCCGTCACTATTATAGCTGACTTCTCCCATCTGGAACGGTAGGACTCTCAAACTTGGTCATTTTATACCCGTGAGCGCAATCTGCAGTTGTAGCTGGACCACTTGACCAGGTGAACGGAAATGTCAGACTCCCAGTCTCTCCTCCTTTTCTTTAAATATAGAATGACTCAAATAAAAGCTTTGAGATGAAGATCAGCAATTGGATTAAAGAACAAAATTTTGAGTCAAAATACGACTGTCCAGCTCCTGGTCAATAAGCCCTTTCAATCAAAATGTTTTTTACTTGTACTGGGGAAAAACATGGCGAAATTAAGTGGGAATTCAAGGTTAAAAAGTCACACATCTGTTTTTGATCGAAGAGTTGCTTTCATTGCCAAACTGGAAAAACGTGTTCAAAGATTTCGGAGCTTCAATTTGGCAGTAGAGGCAAGAAATAATTTTCCTCTTCGCTATACGACCGTAGCGTCTGTAATTGTACGGCCACCGATCGCATTAAAATTAGAGTCAATCGATTGCTTAAAGAAATATGCATGCACCTACACTACCTTCGCAGAATGTTTAAATACTTAACTAAAGAGAGCCATACAATTTAATACAAATGGAATACCTACCTTAAAACGAGATGACTTGGTTAAATTTGCCCAAAAATGCATTAACAGTAGTGAACACACAGTGATCAGATATTTACATGAAATGATTCCTCGTACGAACTTTTACACAACTGAAACCTCACAACGACGACCAGCATTGCAGTAGTGCTGATTATATATAATGTTTAGGAATTCCCCTACTCCTATATTCCTGATAATCGTATGAAAATAAATTATTACATGGGATTTTTTGACATTCAGTGCGCGAAATGCAAACAAATGCCTGTAGGTAACTAAAAAATACTACCCTGAATTCTATTTTGGGGAAAGATGATTGTCGTGAAAGATACGAATTGTTATTTCAGTATAATTTTTTTTTTTAGAAGGAAGGGATTTTTTGCTTCTCATTTTTTATTCTTATTTTTGTTTTCGCGTAAAGCCTCGTAAAGATACTTAGTTGTATTACACAACAATTCGCAGAATAAGGCTTTGTTTACCTGTTACGTTTACGTCGTTCATAGATTCTTAGAAACGAAGCAACTTATTCCTTTTTCTTTCCCTTACATTTGCTTGCATAAGTATCATTTCTAAATACGGAACAACTTCCGCGTTGGACCCGGTATAAAAATGCTATTTCACTATTGATTTGAAGTCCAGAACACGTAAAACGATTTTACAAAACAAACCTATCGGGTCTTTTTTAACATCAAATGTCCAGGACTACTCACTGAATCAGTCGTGCAACTGAGCAATCGCAAGAAACGTTCCGCGGTCGAAAAAAATAGTGATACAATAATACAACTGTTAGCTGTTTTCCTTGATTTTGTTGATCAGCATGGTATATCACAAAGCCAACATGCTAAGCGTGCTAAAAGAACTTCGGCTTATCAATTTACAGTACAATGGCTTTACAAAGGTATGGGATATGCAACTTGAGCGAAACGAATAAAACTGAGCAATTCCATCCGCAAGTAATGCCTGTTAGGAACGGGTGCTGCAGTTATAAGTGAGCCGCTGTTACGAAGAAGGCCATGACCGCGGTTCGAAGTAAGGATCTATTTGTTACTGAAATTGCATTTTGATGCCATCGATAACACATTGATAGCCCTCATTATGATTCAACACCTTGATACACTGCTTAAATATGGTCATAAAGCTCTCGATATCCGTAGGTCTACATGACGTATATCCAGCGATGGTGGTACTGAAATTTCGCATTTTGAAGGAAAGTGAAAATGACCACTGCCTGCAATTTCGTATCTTTGGGAGAAAAAAATGCGTGAAATATTATATAAAAAAAATGAAAAAGGAAGAAAAAGGAAAAAAGGAGAAGAAAAGAAAAGAGAAAAATTATTGATCATATGACTGGACAAAAACGGTGCGAAATTTTCATGTTGTGTCACAGTGTTTCTTGGCGAAGATGAGTGAAAGCTGACAAAGCTGGTTCAAAGTTTCAACCGCTCGACACGGAGTGAATGAAGGAGCCCAAATTTTCGAGAAATGCCTTATAGTAATCACGTCTCGAATATGAAATAGAGTTGATACTTCCTCAGAAAAAAATCCGATTTTTGTTTTAAGTGGATTGAAGTTAAACGATCTCGCCATTATGGCTGTCGGAACTAAAAGGCAAAACAAGCAAGTCTGTTAACAACGTACAGGGATCGATGCAGCTCGTATTTCACACTATAACTGTTAAATGTAAGAAGATATATATCGAATTATTGCGCAAGTTGCGCTCAATATATTTTACGTTTTTCTCAACTAGTTTTGTCCAAGATATAATAACCACCAATAACTACTAGCAACTACCTACAACAAGTCAGTGGAACTACACTTTTCACTGCTGGTTTGAATGCTAGTTATCATTTGAGAAAACTCTTACCTCTTGCAGTCGACATTAACGTTTTTACCAAATGTTCTGTGGTTTGATCGCTGGATCGTACTACAAATTAAAAGTTACATAACCATACTGATCGCTTGCAAGAGAAAATGAAATACAAGAGGACTTATATTTAGCTGAAGCGGATTTTCAAAGAGCGTAACAAGAGGAGCCTGCAACTTCACTTGACCTTGGAACGTACCAACCAACATATCCCACTCCCCCCACCATCCGACATCCCACTCCCCCCGAACCCACTGACTCCACAAAATAACTAGCCTGCATGACAGGCGCTTTATGAGCCAAGCGGAGTGAGCGAAGCATTTCGCGCGGAGCGCGACACGAGCGTCGCTCGTTCCGCTTGGCTCATAAAACGCCTGTCATGCAGGCTACGGAATAAATTATGAACGAGGTCCCCACGGTTTTTTCATCACTTTTCAAAATTCTATTTTCTTATTCATGATCATTGTGATTTATAGCATGACAACAACCAACCGAAGGAAAAACTAAAAATGAACCTTGGAAAAAATCATCACTTGAATTCCATCACTAAAAAAACTAAAATATCAATACAAAAGTCAATTATATAGTCAAAGAAATACAGAGCACCACCAATTCTTAAAAATGCATACGACGCAAAATATATGTACAATAAACTGCGGCGACATTTGTGAAAGGAAAATCGCGACAGGCTAGTCATGCCATGGTCCTTTGGACCTTCCCAGAAATGTTGTTTTTGCGGCACAAAGACTTCTTTCCAGAGCTGTGAGATGACGGTTTTATATATTAATAGAAATGATTAGTCAGGATAAGACATTGTTACCAATACCGCAACAATTATTGATTTAACCCCCTGGGTATCTATAATAATCACTATATTCCGTTATTAACAATTAATTTCAATGGTCATTATGGGATGCCCTTGGGGCAAAATTACTAGGGACGCTATATCGGTAAAATAATCTATTTAGGAAATTATAAGGTAGCCGCCACCTCGCTATTTCTAAGAACGATTGAAGAAGGGGATTGGGGGGGGGGGGGGAGGGGGGGGGGGGGGGGAGAGAGAGTTGCAGAAAACACCAAGAAGTGCAACAAAACACTTCACTTTTGGTCAAACAAAATTGTGCTTAGTTTGCGCATTCTCAAGTGAATTGTTTATACCACATGCCAAGATGGCGCCAAGATGGCTAAGTGCGGCAAAGCTATTATTGCCTACCTATTAATCAGTGCCAAGCACGTGAAAGCGAAGCTTAAATGATGTCACGGGACAGCAATAGCAAAACATTTCACATAATAATATTGGCACCTGTTTAAAAAAAAAGATAATAATAAAGCCGACCTGTTTTCAGTATCAACGGGACTTTCCCTTTTGTTAGGCCTAAGAGATTAGCTACTTAATTGGGCGAATCATGCGAGCCGAATCAGACGCATTAGACGTATGTCTCGGATTGTCACAAATATTTGCTGAGGTCCGCGTTAGTCTCACGCAAATCAAACGTGAGCTTGCTGACTCATCACTTTCCAGACAAACATTTACTACGCATTTTTATCCATGCAACACTACGTCAGCTCTCACGATTATTTCGATGGAATAATTCAAATGTACTCATTATAAACACGTGGTAGGGTACCCGCAGGCATTTATTCTTTAAGGTTTTACGTTTAAATTGATTCCTTTCTTCATTTATTGTGAAAATTCTAAACAGAGAAATTATAAACAGCAAGTGACCGAGTGCGATGGAAATCACTTAGCAAGAGCGTTTCAAGAATGAATATAAGCTTCTACTCATGGTCCACCACATGCTTTTACTTTCAATTTCACTTTCGATCCGTGCACAAACAAGTACAAGCGAACGCGAAATTTGCAACCTGTTATGAGAACTGTCATTTACAACAAGAGCGCTAATTGCTGCACTTCATCACATTTAGTTACAGTATATTATATATGTTGATCAATTTAAAGAACAATAATTAAGTAACAATCCGTGTAAGAAGTAGGCAACCCAAATGCACGGAATGCAGAAAGTTGTGAATTGTGATATTGTTGAAACCGTCCACCTCATTGGCTAAAACATGAAAATCTACCGTAACTTCATCAGGCAGCGCATTTATTTATCTCCAGTTTACTAATTGATTCCCTGTGAAAACTATTGTGATTTTTAATGCAACAAAAATTCTATGTGGGGAACATGGAAAATTAGAAGTCTTTCTTGGCCATTGTTTTGGAGTCTCACGATTGGATGAAATCTTGTAACACAAAGGAAACATCGCTTTAAAATAAAGTTTCAGTAAATTTTATTTCAAAACCATGTTGTCCATAGGTTGACGTATTCTCAGTACGAAAATCTAAACATTCTTATGTGGGGAAAGCGAAATGCAGCGGAATAGAGAATTGCCTACTTCTAACACGGATTGTTACTTAATTTGAAGTATTGCCAGTAATGCTATAAACCTTGTTTGTTTCTACTGGACTTCCTTGCCACCCTTTAAAAAGCGACAATTCGAGTTCTTTTTTTAGACATCTGTGTAAACTATGAAACAATGCAATTTAAAGTGCGGTGGGGGTTTTACAGACAATATAAAAATTTTCCAATGAGGCCTAAAACTACTGTGATTAAACGCCAAAATCCAAGCTTTCGCCGTCCACGAATAGGTGGTTTGCACGTTAAGTCACGGCGGCCATGTTGGTGCACACCTTCAAAATAATTTTAATGAACTTCTTTTGTTATGTGCACCAACATGGGTACCGTGGCCTTAATCATTTGAGTCCCACAGGACTGAAGGTCACGTAAGTGAAAATCATCTATAGGATGGCCAGAATGCCTGTTCAATGACACTCGCTCGTGAAGCCATTTTATTCGTTTCTTAAGCGCCTTCTACACGAGCAATTTTTATGTGGCAATTTTCTATGTGGCAATTTGTATTTGCCCGTGTAGATTATGAAAAATGACCAATTTTTATGTGACAACTGTATTTGCTGAAAAATACATTTACATTTGTATATAAACCGACGCGGAATATTTTTCTTTTTCATTCCTGATGATGCTGTTGATCGGCGAAAGCTTGGATTTTAGCGTTTAGTTACAGTCGTTTTAGGCCTCATTCTCAAAATTTTTATATTATAAATTAAAATGCAATTAAAATGTTGTTAAAATACAACATCCAAAGGTAATGTTTTACAGACACTTGACAGCAGATGTCTAGTACAAAAAAATGATATATATTTGTCCGCTGTCCACTCGAGCTCGTCACTCCATCCTCTGGACCTTTAATGATACAAACTATACGCGCAAGGTGCTTGTGTTTGAACTTCACCCTTATAGTCTTCTACCCAAATAACGCATGTGTATGAGACTACAGTGTGGCACTGCATGGGCGATTATTTTACTACATGTATGATGTTTTGCGGGAACTAATTTTTACGATTGGGAGAGACTCTTTTTAAAACTCTTGCTGGGAATTCATTTTTGCGATTTGCAGGAAGTCAGCAGGTTCAATTGGAGTAACAACATTTTCGGTTTTTATTTGAATATATACATGCAATTGAAACAGCTCGGTGAAACAACACTGATGCAGATGTAAAACACGTTAATCAGTGTCATTCTATTACAATTACATTTTGCCCAAATTTAATATCTCCGGCCCATTATATATTATACGAGTTCAGTTGTCATTGGCATTGTATTATAATTAACGAAAGATAAGTTTTTGCGGATAACATTTTTGCGGGAACCTTTTTTTGTGGATCGTGAAAAAAACCCGCAGAAATCGCAAAAATTAGAACCCGCAAAAATTTTATGCGACGACAGGAGTCGATTCGGCTCCTGTGCCAAACGGTAACTACACTCGAGATAACAACAACAACAAGAATGTCTCGAGGGGATTACTTTCCGATCATCACGTCTTTGTAGGTTTTAGTTTTTACTTATTGCCAACCTTCTATTTAGTTTGATAGCTGAAATTCCATGCATATTATATGCAATAGATTTTTTTCATCCTCGTAAGCAGATTTGTTTTTCTGGCTTTACAGAGCAACACCTGAGACGGTATAAAGCTGTATTTCAAAAATGTCTTGAAAATGCACGCCACGGCCGTGTCCGACGAACACCGTGATGTGTTCTTTCAAGAAATTTTGTCATTATAATTGCTTCCGTTCATTTCAAAAATTCAAAAGACCTGATTTGCATCGTCGCTTTTGAAAAAATTAATCTACAAACTGCAGATACCACGCAGCTCTTTACAACCTCTAATTTCATTGGACCTGGGTATCACGCAGCTCTATTATTATTTTCATTCAGGGCTAGGGTCCATTGTTATGTTGTTTGTTCTATTGTTTTCTCAGCAAATCAGAGAAGACCTTGTAGGAGCCGCGAACTGCAACAAAATGAGTGAAAAGATACTTGTTTTTGTTTCGCGTATGAAGATGCTCAGTTACATCACCAAAAAGTTTAAAATGTTATAACTCCAAAGCAATGGAAGATAGTACACTGGACAAAACAATTGGATTGGATTTGAAGGAACATGTTCTATCGAGTCCAGTGGAGAGTCGCTCTCCTGACAAAATTCAAAGAATTCTTCCTTTCTTCAGAGCCAGAACGCCACTATTTCACAACCTTAGCAAAGGTAAGCATCTGCTTTAAGATCTTGCATCAATCGATTAACGCAAGTGTGAGCTAACAAACGCCGAGAGAGAAGCAGAACATTTAATTTTGAGTTGTTCTAAACACCATGGAGTGTTACCATCAAGCTAATTGAACATGCAACGGGATTTTCTCTTTCACGCGCTTTACGCCCGTTTTTGACTTTAATGTGTGAGCTGACAAACGCCTAGAGTGAGATGTCCTAAACACCATGAAGTGTTAACATCAGGCTAATTGAACATACGACGGCATTTTCTCATTAATATTTAATCGGATTGACTAGCGAATGCTGGTATAATTTTCATAAGCAATTTATTAAGCGCAAAATTGTATAAGAAGACAGAGCATGTTTACCCGTCAGTAATATGGTGATCAAAAATAAGTTTTCCACATCATGTGAGCGCGCATTGCACGCGCTTTACGCGCCTTTTAGTCTCTATTGTTATCAAAAACCGTTGGAGGATAAGCGCCTACTGTGCATTATTTTATTAATGAAAGCACGTGCATGGCTTATATGCTCCTAAATGCGCGCCATCTACTCATTAGTGTCCTGCAAGCGCGCATTAGTGCGCACTTTTTAGGCGCTGTAAGACACCTTGATTGACTTCGTTTACCGCTTGCAAAGACCACTAAATACCAGGGTAACTTTAGATATAATGAGGTTAATACTTTCAACGCCGCCTTGCCCCAAAATATAAGATCGCTCAAAGAACTGCAAACATTTAAAATAGAAGCGTTAGTACAGGCAGGCCTAAGTAGGTCACAGGGAGCAGAGGAGCCAAATTTGACCTTTACGCGTTCGATCTTCGATCTTTTGTTTACGAGTCTGTTTTTCGCCCCAGCGGGACCCCGAGCGTAATCGGAGCTTTCCGTTGGGTAACCGCAGACTGCTGACTGTGGGCGCCACCAGATCGTTACGCAGTAAGAAGAGAGACAAGGGAGGAAACATATTTGAGCGTATTTTTGATCCCCGATTACTCGCTTTTGATTCAATAAAAAGTTCTGATTTTCGGCATGTAGTTTTATATGGACAGTCTCTGGACAGCTTTTCAACAATTTCGATGAAGAGATCCATTAAACACTCCATTCGGCGATCGCTCTTTATGGCGTTCAAAGTTGACTTTCGTAGGATGTGGACCGCAACATACTGGTGACGGAAATACGTCATACGAGAGGTATGCGCATAACCAAAAGCCTTTAAAAAGCGACAGACATTTCATTTTAACTGAATGATTTCATATCATTCAACGAGACCTTAACAAGGTAGCAACTGACGAGGTTCGCCATAGAATCGAAACTCGAGTCTTGCTTAAAGACATTTAATTGTGTTCATTCCATGCTTAAGGAAAGGGCTAAATAATTTATTAGCATCCGTGAGATTTACAAAACAGCACTAACTATGCTGCAGATTATCTGTTGGATGCCAAATCAAACGCTATTACAAAGCAACGGAGGTGTATCCTGTAGCTCCACCGAGACACACTACTCTACTACAGAACTAACTTAGGAGCTTAAAATTATTGCAAGAATTCATGATTTCACTGCAGTGGAATTTTTTGACACGGCTTTTTGAGAGTCGGATCTAAGACGCCTATATCCGTGACGCCGGAAACACTTTCTCTCAAGTCTTGCACACCGCAGACTTTAGACATTAAATCACGGCCTGAGAAATTAAACGATCCTGGCACTCTCAAAGCGATAACAAACTTTAGCCGATAAGTACTTATCTTGCAACAAAATTGAGCCAAAGAAACCACAATGTATGCCAATAGAGCTAGCACCGAATAACGGCATAAAGAAATAAAATAATTCTAACGGCTCTGGACAGCATAAATCCTCCTATCAATCTGAGAGATAATCCGCCGAGATCAAAAGGTTTTTATCATCGAAGAGAACAAATTCTTAACTGTGATCTAAAGGCGAATCCTCTCTGAAGCCTTACTGGGAAAGCTTTATACTTTAGGCTTTTAAAACACTTTTGCGACGAGTGGGAGTCGTGATAGCCTGTCCTTTTTTATACCACAAACGAAATCTTGGCAGAATACGCATTTTAATCTCGCCGTGAATAGGAATGTAAAGAGTTCTTACCATTGTATAAAGATGGATTTATTCCAGCGATCGTTCACCTTAACTTTTTTCGGCTGAGGAAGATTTTCCTCATTCGCAACGCGTTTCATTTTAAATCTCCCTCCGCTCCGATCAGCTGCTATGTTGTTTTGAATTTTGAATTAGTAACGGTTGGCTTAACTTCCGTTTTATTGACGTCATGTCACTTTTGGTTTCAACTTCCGTCACCAGTATGTTGCGGTCCACATCCAACGAATCACGTGGTACTATGTTTCCTCCCTTGTCTCTTTTTCTTCTCGGCACTTCGTGCCTCGCTCGGAAAGTGCCGGTTACGCTTGGGGTCCCGCTGGGGTAAACACTCGAACACAACAGTCAGCAGTCTGCGGTTACCCAACGGAAAGCTCCGATTACGCTCGGGGTCCCGCTGGGGCGAAAAACAGACTCGTAAACAAAAGATCGAAGATCGAACGCGTAAAAGGTCAAATTTGGCTCCTCTGCTCCCTGTGGTAGGTTAGCTGATCGTCATCAAGACCTCTGTAAGTCTCTTTTTGACAATATTCTTGAAGACAACAATCATCGCCTGCATTATCTATTACCACCTCAGTTCAGCACTACGTACTCACTAAGAAATTCAAGAACTTTTAACATTAAATTTAACACAAAGAGGGCTAAGAATACCTTTTTTAATGCACAATGCCATCTTGTTAATAGTTTTAAAGCCTAGGACTTTTGAACAATTTTGTGAATTTTAACTAGTGATAAGTTTTTAATTGTAAATATTATTGTTATTATTATTACTATAGTTTATCATTGTTTTATTATTGTAAATATTATAGGACATAATTCAGCCTATTGGCTGCGACGTTTTATATAAATAAACTATATATCTATCTAGAACGCAAGTGTCATTTTAAGCGCTAGTCCGATTAATCGCTACTTTTCTGCATTTTCTACTTTATTTACAATTTCTATTCCCATGTTTGTATAGTCAGTTAGTGTAAGTGTATACGTTTGTAATAGATTTTCACATGATTGTAATTTAGTATTTTAATAGGGCTCTACTTAAACTAGCTCAGCTAAATAGATGTCCCTGTATAAATATTGATTAGAATAAGGCCCAGTTCAAACGTCGAACTTCATATGTGCCGAATCTAATGCAAATGAGCAAAATCTATTGTTCTTGCTCATTTGTATTAGATTCGGCACATGTGAAGTTCGACGTTTGAACCGGTCCTAAAATAAAATTACGCTGGAAGTTATTTATTCTGTCTCCTGTAAAGAACTAAAAATAAATTTCGCTCTGTTGCCTAAAACAGGGGGTGGGGGAGGGTCTAGGGGTTGAATACTATGTATATTTTTAGGTGGTGGTGTTCGGCTGGGACTCTGACCCCTTACCTTATACCAGACTGTGTTCCGCTGCATTTTACAACCCTATTCAAGACTAGGTACCAAAAATCCCTACTCTATCCTTAAGACTCACTATTTTCCAGAAACTTTATTTTCATACCACTGTTGCAGAATGTTTTGCAGTAAAATTTAGGTTTTCTAGAAACTTCCATTAAGTTGGTGCTTGTGGGAAAGAAAAGCAGATACGTCATAAAATTACAAATTTTATCAATAGCTTCAAGTTCGTGACATCTTGTCTCCACAACCTTTTAATCTTTGATTTGACGAATCAGCTTTTTGTAGTTTTAATGTTTTCTCCAAGGTTTAAATGATTTTTACTGTTATGTTCAACTGAAATAAAACGCTGTTCTTAGGTCAATTTTTTGTTAGCGATTTTCAATCATTTGAAGTTAACTTATAGAGAACATCAAAACGTCACCTACAGTTCTGTCATTCAGAATTTGCTGTTTAATTAGATCAGTTTCGCTCTTAATAAGGAAAAACCTTCGTAAGAGATTTTAATATGATAATTAACTAGCAAACATTTCTTGATCGGCAAGAGACATTTTGAAATATTTGCATGTAATTAAGGTGGCCAAAAAAAAAAAAAATATATATATATATATATATATATATATATATATATATATATATATATATATATATATACACCCGTTTGCAAAAAAAATGACATTTTTAAAAAATAGAAATATATATATATAGCTGTTGTGTTCGCATCACAAATGTGGTGACAGGCGGTAGATACCTTTTCACAGTAACTACAATACCATTTGCCAAGTGTTCATTACAGCAGACGTCTGTTAATCTGCACCATTGTTCACAGAAAACATTATTGAATAATTTTACAGATTAAATTATTCAATGCCTGAATATAAACAAATGAGCCGGAGACAATTTATTGACTCGAGCCTGTGCTTCTTTTGAGGCACTGCGAATAGCAACGATCTTCGTTAGAGACTATGCAGCAAAAAAGTAGTGGAAAATAGACGTCCTGGGATTCAAATATCACAACAGTTTAAAAAGCATATAACAAAAAGATGATATATTTGTTCTCTTTTTCAGCACCCATTGAGAGTAGGTGTCAATAAGTAACTTAATCATTTCATCGACGGACTCCATAGTTGGGTAATCCACATCAAACGTCTTAAATGGACGCTCATTTTTGGGGTCGTTCAAGACCCTTAACGTTATTTTACAAATCTTTTGATTGCAATTAAAAAAAGGGGAATCAAAGTTGGCAAATTTAGCGACCTTTTAATGTAAAAATATTTCCTCTGTTCGACGAACTTGCCGCTAAATTGGCGGCTTTTGATATATATATTTTTTAAATTCATTATATCAAGGCGGCAGTACAACAACCTGAATGTTATGTACAAATCCTTTAATCTTGGTTAAAAACAAATATATCTTTGTCCTATGCTTTTTAAACTGTTTTGATATTTGTATCCAAGGACGTCTATTTTCTGCTACTTTTTTGCTTCACAGTCTCCAACGAAGACCGTTGCTATCCGTAATGCCTCAAAAGAAGAATAGGCTCGAGTCAAAAAATTGTCTGTGGCTCATTTGTTTATATTCAGGCATTGAATAATTTAATCTGTAAAATTATTCAATAATGTTTTCCGTGAACAATGGTTCTGGCACACTTGACAAAGGGTATTGTAGTTACTGTGAAAAGGTGTCTACCGCCTGTCACCACATTTGTGACGCGAACACAACAGCTATATGTATATTTCTATTTTTTAAAAATGTCATTTTTTTGCAAACGGGTATATATATATATATAACAATGTATGATTACTCACAGTTGTTTCATATAGACTTTAATACAGTTCTGTTTCGTGGACCGATGTTGCGTCGGTCTACTCATCAGTTAAATTCTATATACACTGTAGCATAAAAGAGGTTTTATACATCAGTAATATGATCTAGACCGAAGCCGTTACAAAATTTAAACAAAAGTGACAACAGAGAGAGATACATATGATTGGTCCTGAAAAATACGAAATAGACAGTAATATGATGCTGACCAAAAACGTTAAAAAATTAAAACTAGGGGTACAATACATATAATTGGTTCTAAATGATGCGGTATAAACAAACCCAAAGAACAATAGAAACCTATATAAGTGTGGGATATTTCTAAAGGATTCGATTAAATTTAAGGAGAAACTTTCGCTTGTGCCTACAAGTGGATACAAGTTCATTGCGTTTATTAAGCGTTGCCATGTCTGGTTTATATAAAATATATTATAACCCGTGATAAACAATTTAACATGTTCTTAATTTTTCGTAAAGAACCCTGCGCGCTCCTGTTACACACGCACAGGATTTTAATTGTTTACTTTGTACGTTTCTTTCCGTTATAACGTGCGCATGCAACATTTAAACGCGCGCGAGCAAGGTTTGTTTTGTTTTGTTGTATTACGTTATATTAACTGACATACGTTTCCGTTGACACAAATTTCAAATGTTATAACACTAGTATAAGCTCCTGAGGAAGGCCGCGACGGCCGAAACGTTGAGCAATTAAACATCTGAAAGTCCAATTGGAGTTGGCTTCTTGACTATCACAAAGAAAACTTAATTTACAAAACTTCAAGTCCCCACGATCGTTACAGTGATCCTCCAAATTTGGACTAACTACTTAGGGAGCATTGTCTGAGGGACCCATCACACACACACACACACACACACAACACACCACACACACACACACACACACACACACACACACACACACACACACACACACACACACACACACACACACACACACACATACACACAACACACACACACACACACACACACACACATATATATATATATATATATATATATATATATATATATATATATATATACAATCAGGGAAAGCGGTGACGTCTTCATCGGCTATTGACAGTGCTCAACTGGATAAACCGGAGCAATATAAAAGCATACGAAGTAGTTAAGATTGTAAAAACATTTTATCTGCTACTCGGAGTTTCACGTGTTGCAAGCAACACGATCATCAGGCAACTGCCAAAAATTCAAAAAAATACAAAAATAGAAATTCAACGGGATACAGAACAATAGATCGTTTGTGTAACTAAATACGTATAAGCGCAAGGTTTAAGTGCGTATATTACAATTATAAACATTCAGGTTATGGAGGTGTTGAGTAGAAATTTGTTCGCGTGTCTACATTTTGACATCAATTCGCTCCTCTATTTAGCGAAGCCATATTGGGTTTGCAGATGATAAAAATTTTTCCCATAAGCATAAACTGCACTTTTTGCTTACATTTGTATATGCGATGGTTTGTTTACTTTTCTCCATGTGATGTTGTACTTGATGTTTTGATCTTTAAGGCTCCATATATATTTACTGAGTTCGGTTACGTGTCTATATCTATCGTGTTTGAATGAGCATATATGATTGTTATATCTAACTTTAAATGTAGTGTCACACAGTCCGATATATGTTTCTTTTGTGTTTGATGTAGATACCACTGCTTGATATATGATACTTGTGTCCTCGCAATTGCCATTCATGGGACACGTGGATTTGTTGCGGCACTTGCAATTTGACTTTTGGATTTCAATTGGCTTTGATTTGCGTATTACTGCTTTGTTGTGGTTGGTAATGATGGTCTTGACATTACTCATACAGCTGTAGCTTAGTTTCAACGTGTTTCGATTGAAGATTTTATGCAGCGGATTTGTTTTGGGAAAGTGTTGATCGACAAGGTTGAGAAAGCATTTTCCTACGTTTGTTTCAACGTTTTTGTTGTAAGGTGGGTTGTACCACGTAATGTTTCTTTGCCGTTTTCTTTTACGTTTTTGTGGCGTTTCTTTGAAAGTGAGGTCAAATCGATATCCGCTTGCATTTAATGCGTCTTGATATATAGGTTTTGCTTTGTCGAAGGACTCCTTATCAGACGATATCTCACAAAGGCGTTTGTTAATTGACTCAGGAATGTTCTTGAGTATGGACGGAGGGTGATTAGATTTGTTATGTACGTATAGCGGAATGTTTCCTGGTTTGGAGTATGGACTAAATTTGCCACTCTTGAGACCATCATTACCAACCACAACAAAGCAGTAATACGCAAATCAAAGCCAATTGAAATCCAAAAGTCAAATTGCAAGTGCCGCAACAAATCCACGTGTCCCATGAATGGCAATTGCGAGGACACAAGTATCATATATCAAGCAGTGGTATCTACATCAAACACAAAAGAAACATATATCGGACTGTGTGACACTACATTTAAAGTTAGATATAACAATCATATGCTCATTCAAACACGATAGATATAGACACGTAACCGAACTCAGTAAATATATATGGAGCCTTAAAGATCAAAACATCAAGTACAACATCACATGGAGAAAAGTAAAACAAACCATCGCATATACAAATGTAAGCAAAAAGTGCAGTTTATGCTTATGGGAAAAATTTTTTATCATCTGCAAACCCAATATGGCTTCGCTAAATAAGAGGAGCGAATTGATGTCAAAATGTAGACACGCGAACAAATTTCTACTCAACACCTCCATAACCTGAATGTTTATATTGTAATATACGCACTTAAACCTTGCGCTTATACGTATTTAGTTACACAAACGATCTATTGTTCCGTATCCCGTTGAATTTCTATTTTTGTATTTTTTTGAATTTTTGGCAGTTGCCTGATGATCGTGTTGCTTGCAACACGTGAAACTCCGAGTAGCAGATAAAATGTTTTTACAATCTTAACTACTTCGTATGCTTTTATATATATATACATATATATATAAAGATCCCATAGCACTCTTCGCAAAGAGTAGGGGACGTAGTGCCCGGTGTCTGTGGCCTGCTTTGTTTAAGTTATGGGAGTGCCATAACTCAATTAGACCACATTCATGTTTCTTCTTGGCCAGAGGAGAGAATAAGAGTTATATATACTTGGAAGGTGGGTAAAATGGCGAGGCAGGAGGGGGGTATTAAGGACTTTACGGACTATAGTCACTCTGTCGTTCACCAATACACAAAATCGGAAACCCTTAAATATATTTGGGTATAAGAAATATCTCTTGCCATGATTTGATAGTCTGCTCTGATACGACCTTCAAGAGACACATTAGGGTCATTTTGTCGACTGTCATCCATCATGAGTACTGTCCGTTTTACGATTGAAATGTGGGCTTTTGCCTGCCGTCGACCTCCTGCTGACAAAGCAGCTGCTTCCAACGAATTGACGACTTTAAGTTGTCCTTACAACACTGGCAGGAAAATATTTTGATGTGTCAAATAAACTGCCCATGAAAAAGGGACTTCAAAATTCCATGAAATAAATAAACGACGTCTGAATGATTATAACTCTAACCTCTTGCAGTCGTCGTTGACGTTTTGACAAATCGTTCTGTGGGTTGATCGCTGAATCGTACAAGAAATTAAAAGCCGCCTTATCATGCTGATCGCTTGTAATAGAAAATGAAGTAGAAATGATAAAATATATTTAGCTAAATATTTTCACAGAACGCGGCAAAAGGGATGTTAAGCTTCACTTAACCTTAGAACGAATCCGCCAGACCCCCCCTTTCACCCCCCCCCCAAACCGCAACATCTCACTATCTCAACTCCACAACCCCTTGCCCGCATCCCACTATCCCCCCCAACTCCACTTTCCCCTCCCCTCATAACATAACGAAAGACATACATAGATCCATACATTTTATTAAGGCTCTCCAGACAGGGCTTTTCAGTCACAATATACAAGGTAAAAATGTAGTCCTAACTAAAGTAACTAGGCGAGAAACAAGAATAGATATAAAAAAAATTCAAGACTGAAAAATATGTCAGAATCGCCAGTGTCATAAATCTCTAAAAGGCACTTCTTCAAAATGATGTCTAGCATCAAGGAAATTTTAGAAAAAGAAAAAAAAAACTGCAAAAAACATCGTTCACTACTTTCAACGTCTGCCAAATTAGCAGGGGTGTCATTGAGTGAATGAAAAAAACTGGGATGTCGCGGATTTTTATCACTTTCCACAATTCACTTCTATTTTCTGATGCGTGATCATTGTGTAGTATGACGACAACAAACCAAACGTGAAACTGAAATAGACCTTACTAAGCCTAAGGCGTGAGACTTGGCAGGTACATATTTCCAGTGATTTCAATACCACCTGCAATGTGCTGTGAGTGCGGTTTCAGATATCAATAGAAATGATTAGTCATGAATTTCAATTCCGGAAAAAGTTCTTCGGTTGCTGTCACGTTCGTTCTTTGTAAAAATGATTGCAGGAGAGGGGGAAAGTGGGGGGGGGGGGGGGGGGGGGGGGTTGGGTGTTGGTGTAGGGGTGAAGACGGCTGACAGATACCGTATTCCCTTGTAAAAATGAAAACACCAAGAAGCTCAACAAAACATGTCAATTTTGATCAAACAAATAGTGGTTTGTAAGCACATTCTAAGCTCCTGCCAACATGGCGCAAAGAAGTGCGGTAGAGATATAAAGATATAAGGAATATATAAAACCTCCTCTTAAGAGAAGTGCTTTATACCGAAGCAACTTTTAAGATGATAAGCAAGCCAAAGCGAAGGTTAAATAAATAGCTGTCCAAGGCCGAGTTGTTCAAAGCCTGATTAGGGCTAATCCTGGATTAACTGTCATCGGAACATATGAGTTGTAATTAACCCTGGATTAGCGCTAATCGTCCTTCGAACAACTCGGCCCTGTTCGAATGACGAATCCAGGGTAAATTACCATGACAACTCATATGTTCCGTTGACAGTTAATTCCAGGATTAGCCCTAATCAGGCTTTGAACAATCGTTGTGGTTACACACACCTTGGGTTTGGGGCCTTCCCGAGGGTTAATGGCTTGGGTTCGGTTTATCTCAGGTTTCATCTTACCCTTGGGGATGCGGTTACACAGAAAAAGACTCCTCAGGGTAAAATATAATAAGATATGAGTTCACTGGCACTGCAGTTTGGCGGAAAACGTACAGATCGACATGGATGACACGAATCGAGATCTTGTTAGCTTAATTTCAGTGATTCTCCTGCTTATCATTTGATAAATATTTTTTTTTTTGCGAGAAGACACCGAAGAAGGCGCCTTCAACTACGCTATCTTCAAGGTTTATCGGCGTTTTATTTACATTTAGGAGCTCGCCACGAACTTGCTCGGCGCCAAGGAGGGCTTGGGTATTTCCACGACCACAAAACTTCTAAATAACAATGCACTCGATCACTGGTGGAAAGAAAACTTTAGAGTTACAAGTAAGCCTGCAATTAACCAAGCGTATCAGACGTCAGCTCAGAGCGCAGCAGCAGGCGATTTCCTGTATTAGCTGCGTTCTTCATTATGATTGGCCAAGCCACCTCAGGGAGCAGATAAACCGTACTTTTCAGTTCAGGAACTGTCTGGGAAGTTCTTTTGTTCTCTTTGATGTATCCATGGAAATAACCCTAAGGCAGCTTCGGTCTGGGAATAGCGGTTACACACAAAAACTTCCTTACCCATGGGCAAATGCTATTTACCCATGGGTAAAACGGTTAGTGTAACCACGGCTAATATGATGTTATTATTGTAAGATATTTTTAACGCTAGCGAAAATCTTCAGGAGTGAAGGAGGCAAGTTTGATGTAAGAATAAGAAGAAAATGAGATTCTGACAACACCGGTTCCCATTCGATAACAAAGCTTATTCCGGCCTGTCTCATCCTCGGGACCTTTCCCTTTCGTTTAACGAAACTAGCTAATTAATTGTGCGAATCACGTGAATTGAACCGAAACAGAAAACAACAGGAAATCTCGAAGGAAATCGCGTAAGCCTGTTAGACGTATAGGTATTTGCTTGTAACAAATATTCGCTGAGTTCCGCGTCTATTTAGTCTCACAAATCAAAAGTGAACTTGCTCGAAGCTCGAAATGTTTTGGACAAACGCTTACTAAGCATATTTAGCCATGAAATTATGTCCGCTCTTAAAGCCGCTTAATATGACTAATATGGTGACTGCAAGTATCAGTATCTTTTGGGGTTGAAAGATTAAATTGTTTTCTTTGAAACCTTGAACAATTCTCAGGAAAACCTAACGAATTGTTTCGCCAAATAGCTGTTCGGGATGCTTATACCAGCCTTAGATTTTCGGATTACAATTTGATGAAAAGTAAGGTTCTTAAAACGAAAAATATCAACTGACGTTTTCGGACCCTAGTGAAAAACCACCGTGACCTGACGTTTTCGAAGGGATAAAAAACACGCTATTTTGGGTTCTTAGAAAGTCCAGATAAAAATTTCGGTAGGCAAATAGCTCCCTTAAAAAATTCTTGGAAATCATGCTTGAGCTAACTTTTTTGAGAATTTTGGGTCTATTACTTTCAGACTGTTGAATTTTCAGCCAAGCCACAGGGCACCCAAACGCTGTATTAGCTAAACATAATCATTTGATAAAAATATTGTTATTTACCTGTGTTCCTGTGTCTTTTTGAGTCGATTTGGAAGCGATTTGAATCAGAGCGAAGACGGTTGACCGTGCACGTTTCAACTGAATATTTTCTTGTCTCCCGCTTCGTATTGAATACGACGCGCCTATTACGGAGTTCCGGTATAAAAGGACCTTGGCCTGGCCACTTGACAGCTCAGTTGTCAATCAACCTTGGTTGAGAACAGAACTGAGGTCACGTACGAAATGAAAAATAAAATATTTATCACTAAAAAATAAGTCCAATTCTATCCATTTGTCGTTCTAAGCTACGATGAACTAAAAAAGATATGTTATGAACACATTGTTGTATTTTCTGTGATTTATTTTGTAACGTTCTGTGTTCGAATTTACCCGCTATCAAAGGAATTGAGATCAATTGAAAACATTATTCACACCGAAGCAATTTTCAAACATTTTATTCTTACCTTGCATTGATCATAGTCAAAGTACACAAAGAAAACAACGAAGAAGCCCTTCCGATTGTCCGTGGCTGTAGATTTGCTATCTCCGAACAGTGGTTTTACATGCAAAGAATCGAACCGAAGAAGTTGTCGTCCGTGATATCAAGCGAACCAAACGCGTGGGGGCAAATTCGCATCCAGTTATTATTCAAAACAGCTATTCCAAGTTTAAAATCCAATTGCCCAGTGGTGCAGGTGGTGCACGATAATCGTGATATATACCCGATCGTTTTATATTCCCGCTGCCTGTTTTGAATTGAAAAGACAACCGACATAAACACTTCTCTTATGCTTTCGTTCACCGTCTTTACCGCATATATAGTCAGAGTCCGAAACGATTGCTACTCGGGAGAACATATAGCAAAGAGAGTAAACTGCTTTCAACATTTCACGAAGGCGCGAGTTGAGCAAGATTATAAAGAAGAACTGGGATCCTGCAAAGATCTGGAACGATTCAATTCAAACCGCGGACTTGTTCACTCGCGGATTTAACCCAATAAACAGCATTTGATGTGTTTCTTATGAATACAAGAAAAAAATAGTAAAAGGGAATATATTTGATTTGGCAATTATTTTAGTCCATATCTTCCCAACCGGCCGTAACGCGCGCCGTAATCGCCATCTTCAATTCAAATTTGAAATCAGAGGCGCGAATAGAGTGTGTGCGCTCACGTGACCCTTGAATTACCGTCCGCCGCCATGTTGGAGGACCACTTTGATGGGTTTCCCTGTGTCTTTGTTACCTTCTAGAGAGCGGGCAGTGCGAGCGCTTTTGAAATCATAACTCGCGTTTCTTTTAACGTTGTGAATTAAAATCGAAAAGGTAGCTAATGTGCAGTGCTTTTTTGTCATTTGTGCTAATTTATATCCCAAAAACCCTTTTCTTTCGATAATTAGGGCCGTATTTGTTTTGATCAATTCGATTTGCCGATTTGCCGGCCCGATTTTTTTAAACCTTGAAAACATTATCACAGAGTAGAAAATCAGCCACACTTATAAAATCAGTTTTACGTCAACAATATTTCTTATAAAATGGAATCATTTTCATGGTCGCGACAAATCGTAGAATCAGTCTTAATTGCATCTCTTTAGCTAGTTTGTCGGTTCCTTGATTCCACGCTGCAATTTATCTGCACGGAATTTTGTTTCGAAGTGGTTTCTGTGGGGAACGTGTTCTGCGGGTGCTTACTATTTAGCCAAGAAAACCGGTGCTTTCGGTTGGAAAGCAAAAGGTACGGTCGATTTTCAGGGAATTTGGGTTGCAACTAGTGGAAAAGCTTCATCGATTAGTAGCGTGAGCCCGGCAGCCGGGCACGGTCTTCAAAGGGTCTCCAAAAATGCCTCAGAAATTCTCACAGAATTTTCACGAAAAGCTTCATTTAAGCCTCCTAAGAGTATTCTATCTTTGTTTAGAAATGCCAAGCGCTCCGAAAAGTTATTTTGGTTTTGTAGTTGACGAATTCTCCGAGCTTGTGCATGCTATAAAATCGCTGTGTTCTCGAGAACATAGCGATTTTATAGCATGCACAAGCTCGGATAATTCGTCAATTACAAAACCAAAATAATTTTTCGAAGCGCTTGGCATTTCCAAACAAAGATAGAATACTCACAGGATGTTTCTGAACGAGGCCTTCGATATTTTAGCATATTTGACAGCGTCGGAGGCTCAAGTTATGTTTTGATTACATTTTGATTACGTCAGTCCTCCAACATGGCCGCCGGTAAGTTTGTGACGTCATCCGCACACACACACTATTGGGGGAGGAGCCTGGCCTTTTATACCGGAACTTCGTGTTTAAGTTCCCATCCATAACTATTAACTCCTCGTGGGAGGATATCGGGTATAAACAAGATAATATTTGAAACATGCAACTTTTTAAGGTTATGAAAACCACTGCAAGAACCGTGTACGATCAAACTTGCGCTACGTTGGATCACAGTAGATCGTGACCAGTCAAAATATAAGAAAATATAAGAAAATACTGCAAGGACTGGTCAAACAACGTGTAAAGGCGTGATTTCTTCGATATTTCGGCTGGCCAACACCAGCCTTCTTCAGGTTTATTGCGGAAAACGCGAGTTTACATGGTATTTATAGTGGCCGGAAATTACATGAAGTGACTACGTGATGTTCAAAACTATAGAAAACTCCAAGGTAACTAAAACAGAAATAATAATCTTACATATCATCGCGTTTGTTAAGGCCTGCAGGTTCTAAAGTTTTACCTAATTGAATAAGAAATGCCTCACGAGCCTTTCTAAAAGAGTCACGTTTGGTATATAATGTTTCGAGTGGTATAAGGATCATATGATCCTTTAGAGTATGATCACTGGCAAGGAGGTGTTCGAGACCGCAGTAGGATTATAACTAACGTGTTAACAATGGGTCAGGTAACTCTCAAATAAAGCAAGGACCACTTGGACAAACAGCACGGCGAAGTGAAGCCGGATCTTGGTGTAGATCCGGATCAGCAGTATTGAATAAAACTTAAAACTGAATGCAAGGCTGATCGGACAGCTATAAAGGGTATTTTATTGCCCAATATTTCGGTTAGGCAAAAGTAACCTTCATCAGGGGCTACAAAGAGCTCCTATAGCTTCCTGGCTGGCATCAGAAAACGCGTGGAGCTCATTTCGGACGCTATGTCCGAAGTCCTCCGGTTTGTAACAACGGGGAATGACAACTTGCAACTTAGCTCTTTGTAGCCCCTGATGAAGGTTAGTTTTGCCTTACCGAAATATTGGGCAATAAAATAACAATGGGTCGCCTATGTTCATTGAAACGGTCTTTGAGACGACGCTTAGTTTCTCCGATATATTGAATATTACATTTAGTACATTGAATTATATAAATAACGTTGCAAGTATCGCAAGAAATGTGCGATTTGATTTTATAAGTTTTACTAGTACTATAAAATATATATTGATTTCTACCATGTTCTATATAGGGACACGTGGTGCAGCTATTTTTGTTACAGCGAAATGAGCCGGGAGTTGTTAATGTTGGCTGGTTGCGGTAACTGAGCTCTAACCACAGGCAGCCCAAGCTCATGTCACGAGAAAGTGAAGGATTAATTATTAGCGGCGAGTGAGACGGGTGAAAGCAGTATTGGGTTACACGGCGGCCGTTTTAAAAAATAGGTCCGCAATGCGTACATGTGTCTAGTGCTGGGTAATTGAGTAATGTGTATGATTATATAGGATTGCATTACACTTTGTGAACGCAATTAGGATTTATCTGTCATAGAGTACAGGTGTGGAGGCTGGGGTATAATGTGAAGCTCGAACAGTGTAGCAAAGGAATATGGCTGGAACTAACAAATGTGTTGAAGACAATATAGAAAAATGACGAGGAGTAGAGGTTGGTCTGCTTTGGGGTGTGGTTGAAATTATTGCTTACATTTTTCTGGAAGTAGTGCTAACTATTATGAATTTGTTATTTTTAATAACACAGTGGTAATGATGAAATGAATTGAACACAACTTTATTTCAAGGCAACTAGTTGTAAATGAGAAATACAAAAAGTTTGTGTAACGTTTTAAAGTTACTTTAAGTAGCAAGTTTCTTCAAAGATATGAATTAAAAACAATAAAACGCAAAATTCATAAGAATAATTAAATGGCAGTCTAGTGACTAACATTTTCAACTACTCTACTTCATCAACTATAAGTTATAAAAGGATGGCAAAGTAAACAGTATAGATTCTATGTCTGCTTGAGAGACTTAAAACTTCAGCAGCATAGCCAGTTACACTGTATCTTAGTGATTTGGTGAATACCATCTTTTTTTTTTTTTTTTTTTTTTTTTTTATTTGTCCATTATATTACATTGGTTTCATTTTACAGTTAAATCTCTGCTGGTATAAAACATATATTGGCAGGAGATCTTAGCAAGCTCTATTGAGCTTTTCTAGGAAGATCCCCATCATACATTTATATACTAATTACAACAGCAGATGGATAATCATTCTAAATGTAAAAGTTATACGGGTTTGTTTTAGCAATAAGATGACTACATTCTTAATCTAACATAACAAAGTATTTTGATTTTTTACATAAGTTTTTGTGCTTTTCTTAAAAGAATTATATGTTTTGGATATTTTTAGATTTTTAGGCAAATTATTCCAAATTTGTGCCCCCCCTATATTTTAATGAAAATTTTCCGTAGTTTGTCCTTTTGTAATCTATAAAAATATTTGATGCTGATCGAGTATCATGACAATGTATACTTTTATTTAATCTAAAATAATTATTAAAATATTCTGGTAAATTATTGTTAAAGTAAGAGTACATAAAAAGTGCTATCAAATACATATTCAGCTCATATATATTAAGAATATCAAGAGATAGAAATAGTGGCTTTGATTCATCTCGGTAATTTGCAAAAGTCATTATTCTTACTATTTTTTTCTGTATTGTGAATATTGATTTAAGCCTGGTAGGGTACGTGCTTGTCCATATAGTGCTACAATATGTCAAGTATGGATATATCATAGTATTATAAATTGTTTTTAAAGTTTTAATTGATAAATAATGTCTAGCCTTAGCCATTATTCCCGTCATCTTTGATATTTTTGTTGTAATGTGGTCAATATGATATTTCCATGATAGTTCATCATCTATATATAATCCTAAAAATTTTGTACAATTTACTTTTTCAATCCCCTGATCATTAATTTTAATTGAAATAGATTGGTTAAGTTTCTTTATTTTAGGTTTAAAAATTATAAAATGTGTTTTCTTCACATTTAAAGATAGCTTATTCATAGAGAGCCAAGATGTAATTTTCCGTAGTTCCTGATTCATGGTGTTACATAAAACACCAACAAAGTAAGATCCATTGTGATGTCATTCTTACTTTGTCAGTCTACCTGTAAATAACAAATATGAACAGTTTGTGTTACAACTTCAACTAATAGCTTTCATCCAACTTGTGAATTAACAACAGCAATAAAAAGAGAAATTAATAACAATAATAACATGGTGGTTTACTGACTGACATTTTCAACTACTTTGCTTCTTTGATTCTAAGTTACACAGATGGGTGGCAAAGTAAACAGAATGGAGTCTGTCTGCTTGAGAAAGGTCTCTTCTTCAATAGCATAACTAGTTAGCTTAGCAATTTGGTGAAAACTCTGTTTAAACAAATTAAAATCCATTCTGTTGTCATTCTCGTCTTGTCATTCTCATGTAATATATAAGAAATACGAATAGTTTGTGTAAATTTTAGAAGCTTTCATCTAACTTGTGAATTAACAACAACAAAATGAGGAACTAATACGAATAATGACATGGCAGTTTACTAACTGACATTTTCAACTACTTTGCTTTGTCGATTATAAGTTATACAGATGGCATGGGTGGCGAAGTAAACAGAATAGATTCTATGGCTGCTTGAGTAAGTCCTTTTACATGTACTTCAACAGTATCACTAGTAAGCTTAGCAATTTGGTGAATAGCATCTTCAAATACAGTCAGATCTATTACTTCGAAAGCTGTGGCATACTGAGAAAATGTGTCTTAAGAAATTCATCACAAAGTAAGAAACTAAAAGGTAACTTACCGATAGGACAACCGTGGAAGAAACCAACGAAAGCAAATCGTCAAGAGACTTCATGCAGTTGTCGGGAGTTGTCGTGGAAAACACAGGGTGTTGACGCAATTGTCGCCTCTACTAATAGATCCTAATACACATTCGATTGGTTCCGACTGTCATAGGTTGTTTATTTCGGGTCACGAAGAAATTACGAGTGATTATCGATGATATTACCCTCCTGGTACCCAGTAAAGAATGCTTCATGTAATGTGTCACGTAGGAGAAACCTCAGAGAAACTTTATTCATATGACGTAATAATTTGTCATATATGAAGCACTTACCAGAGGATTTTAGCGTTTTCTCATAGTGTCTGTGCTTCGCACTAGACACAAAAATTTAAGACTTTGTATGGGGAAAAAAATAACGTCGATTTCGAACGCTTGATAAAGCGAAATTTAGGCATTAACTCAATAAAGTGATTCTATTGAACTCACCTCTGGTTTATTCTTTTGTCCTTTGGAGTATTTCAAGCCGTTTTCGGTTGTTTTGTCACCATTGTTATTCCCTTCATGACAAAACAACCGAAAACGGCTTGAAATACCCCAAAGGACAAAAGAATACACCAGAGGTGAGTTCAATAGAATCACTTTATTGAATTAATCCTTAAATTTCGCTTTATCAAGCGTTCGAAATCTACGTTACTTGTTTCCCCATACAAAGTCTTAAAACGGCCGCCGTGTAACCCAATACCGCTTTCATCGAAGGGTCACGTCCCGTCTCACACACCACTAATAATCTTCTCGAGACTTGAGCTTGGACTGCCTGTGCTCTAACAAGGATGTCTCCAATGTTTTTACAGCGCATGTGAGCTACTAAAGGGAGTTTAATAAAAAACGTTTTTACATCGATCAGATGAGTAGAGTACATTAGAATGTTTGTGGATTATGCGAGCTATGTTAGGTAAAACGGGATTATACGTAATGACAAAAGGAACAGTATCGGTCTGTTGTTTCGGTTTCGTTTTAAGAGCGTTGTTGCGAGTAATGTCAGATGCCCTTTGTATTTGGGTTTTAAGAAAGGATAAGTTATAACCCCGATTAACGAGGTAGTCCATGAGTTGCTGAGAACGCTGTTTGTAAGTGTCGTAGTTGGAGCGTATGCGACGAACGCGAAGTGCAAGGCTATATGGAATAGAACGCTTAGTGTGGGAGGGATGACATTTGAAACATGCAAGGTCAACAGTCTTCACTTTGATTCAAATCGCTTCCAAAAACGACTCAAAACGACACAGGAACATAGGTAAATAACAATATTTTCATTAAATGATTACGTTAAAGCGTTTGGGTGCCCTGTGGTTAGCATTTCCGGAGCAACGATAAGCAACTGCACATATCCCAAGAACTTTCACTTTCAATTTCACTTTCGATCCGTGCGCAAACGAATGCGAAATTCGCAACCTACGAGAGCTGTCATTTACAACCAGAGCATTTAAAGGCTACGTTTACACGGTACCGGACGAATTTTCGACCGGTTGAAAAATTTGGCCGTACATTTTGTTCACACGGAACCGTGCAATATTTTCGTTTTGTTCACACGGAACTGACTAACCGGTTGAATTTTAACCTTTGTCAGTTGTTTTACCATCTGCCCAAGCGCAGAACGCTACTTAACCAAGTCCAAAATGGTGTCTAGAAATAGCCTGTGAACAGGCTTCTTTTGGGGGAATTGGGTTAACCTAGCGCAATTCCCCAAAAAGAAGCCTGTTCAGAGGCTATCTAGAAAGAGAAAGGTAAACAATGGGTGATGACGACGATAACGATATTATAAATAAATTATTATAAATAACGATATTATTAAATTATTGACCGTACCGGCTAAAAATTCGTCCCCGATTTTGGCGTTCAAATTTTTGAACGGCTAGGCGTCCAAATTTTCGTACGGTTAGCGTGGTTCCGTGTGAACGGAACACCTAACCGCATGAAATTTCAACCGGTCGAACATTCGTCCGGTACCGTGTAAACGTAGCTTACTGTTGTGTTGTTGTGCTACATCGCATTACGTTACAAACACTATTTTGAAGCCATACGTAATGTTATGCAAATGACAGTGACTGATTCCTCGAGTGCTCAAAATAACCTCTAGAATAGTTTCCCCAGAATAGTTTCAATCTTCAATGTCATTTTCATGACTTACAATAGAATCAACGCACGATCGTCGCGTCATGCTGTGTTTGAGAATTGCGGCTAAAATTGAAAAATAGCCCGGTCGCCAATCTTATACCCTCTTATACCAATCTTAATTCTTGTGCTTGCGGGCTTTCACCTTAATTAAGAGCCCCCCCCCCCCCCCCTCCCCCTTAGTTAAGAATCGTAAGCTTACAAAATTAAGAAAGCATGGCCGAGAATTGATATCATTGTAGAAACCAAGTTTTGGTTTATTATAAGATAATTGAAACTTACAATATTTCGGCTCTATTAAGGCCCTTTTACACATGCGATGTTTGATGCGATTTTTGTCGCGCTCTCCAATTCAACTTTTGTCGCAAGTGTAAACTAGCGGCGATTTCCTGTGCTTGCGATTCGGGTGCGACATTTGCTTTGATTTGCTGCGATTTCCCAGAAATGCCGCCAAGTTGCATCAGGTTTCGAACATGTTCGAAACCTCTGCGACATCGTGCGACAAATCGCGCTAAAATCGCCGCTAGTTTACACATGCGATTTGAGGATGCAACTTGCGCGCGACAAAAATTGCACCGATAAGTGCGACAAAAATTTCACAAAAAATCGCCTGTGTAAACTGGCCTTTACAGAGTCATAGTCGTGTAATGATATTTTATAAGAAGGCAACTACCGCAAAATGCCGGTTACAAGTCCCCCGCTTATGGGACCCCCGGCTTATAAGCAACCCCGGTTAAAGGCCCATCAGTTTGGTAACAAAACGATATTCAGGTTGTACCCCGTCCAATATATAAACACACAACAGTTCCTAAACAGGAATTCTTTACAAAAATTTGCACCAAATTAACTAAAACAACACTTACTTATCACAATATTGTCTGCTTGGCAGCCAAAAAAAAAAACCTTACAAAATTGTATAAGCCCAGGGTTTATAACCGGGATTTTAAGGTAATAAAGCAATCTGGCTTAAATTACCTTACGCTGGCAAAGCGTATTTGTCTAGCCGTCCAAGTTAAATCGACGCTATTTTAAAAACACCTCCACGTCTATTTTTACGGTTAACAAAAGTGCCTGCTAAACCGCACGAGACCGCAATAAACAAATCAAAAGTGAACTTGCTCGAAGCTCGAAACGTTTTGGACAAACGCTTACTAAGCATATTTAGCCATGAAATAGCACACAAACTGCAGTGACAAACATGACAATATAACGCATGTTGGAAACAAAATATTAACTTGACGTTTCGTATGTTACAACATACATCCACAGAAGTGACCGTTTAGAGTACAAGTAACAACTAAATTTAAATGAATAATAAGTAACTAAATAAATTGGCTGACTAATTAATTAATTATCAGCCTTGCAGTTTGTCGTTTATTTTTGTTCATTTTTTGGCTGATTAAGTCTTTCGTAGATCCTACGTATCGTTTACAGCATTATCGTTTGCGGTCCTTTGCAGATTTTAGTTCTATTTTGACTAATTAAAGTGCGGCGAAGCTCTAAGGAATAAAGTGCTATTAAACGAATGTCAAATAAATAGACCACGTGAGACATCAATCAATCAGTCAATGTTTGGACATTGCTGTCTTCCATTAAATAAAAATAGTTTAAGCCGGACGGAAGCATTCCTGACGCGACACCTCGAGAAGTGAAACTTGCTGACTCAGGACGTTTCAACTAATGCTTACTCAGCATACCACGTCCGTTTTTCGATTCTTTTAATAATGTAAATGTACTGAATAAAACCACATTATAGGGTAACTGCAATTATTATTTTTTCAGGTTAAATGTTTTTTTTTTAATTGCTTCCCTTGAAACCCCCATTATTGTGAGCGGTAGAAAAAAAAATTAACAACCACGTAACCACGATGAAAAATGACCGGGGGTGGTAGTCTGAAATTTTCAGAATCTCGTTTGATGGGTTTGACAAAAAAGAATTTTTAACCCTAAGCTACCAATTCTAAAACAACAATGTCATATTCTGTCATATTTTTTGGCTCAATACTTTAAAAGGTACTGCGATAATTCTAACGGTGATCATTTTGGATTTTGGTACCCTAAGCGGTACTAATCTACAAATTTTGACCCCTAAAAGGTACGACGAGCACTCCCGTCATTTTTATTTGGGAGTCCCCCCCCCCCCCCCCCATTCTCCCGGGACCCCAACCTGCGTGACAGGCGCTAGAAAACAAAATCCCTCTCTTCAAAATTGTTATAAAAGGTGACAGGCCTAGCACAAATCCTACTCGTCGCTAAAAGCATTTTAGCCCAGCTTTAGAATAACTCTACCCCAAGTACGTGCCTGAGAGATTTTTCCATTCAGATCAAAATAAAGATATTAGGCCTGTTGTTCTAAATGTTGTCCTTTTTTGATCTTAGGAAAAAAGATCTCGCTGTGATACAGACAGGAGGAATTTACGCTTTCTAGAGCCGTTTAGAATATTTAGTTACGCCGTCATTTGTTTGCTAGCTCTTGGCACAAAAGTAGAGTTTGAAAGAGTTGCAAGATCGCTGCTTAGGATCACTTCATTTCTCAGCACGTGATTTAATGTGAGCACAAGTCTGCGGTTAGCATAACTTGAGATATAGTGTTTCTTCATCACGACTAGAAGATTCTAAGATCCAAGTCTTATGCGATAGTAGCTGGACTTTCTGAGAACCGAAAATAGCATTTTTCATCCTCTCGAAAATGTCGAGAATCACGGGTAGTTTTTTTGGGGGGGTGCGAAAACGTCAGTTTACATTTCCAGTTTATAATCCCAAAATCTGAGTGCGGTATAAGCATCCGGTTTCCCGCCGATTAGATACTGGACGAAACATTCGTTGGGTCAAGTTCCCTTGATTTGCCCCCCCCCCCCCCCCCCCCCCCCCCCCCCTCTCCCCCACCCCCCCGAAAGCGTTACTTACCTATACCGATGTTAACGATAGTCGGGACTTTGCGATTATTCATCACTTTCAATAATTGTTTTCCATTTTCTGTTGCATGATCAATATTTTATAAATGCGGATACACTCACACACCGTGAAACTGAAATAGAGTTGCGAAAGTGAACGACTTGGCCCGAACGCAAAACCATCGAGACAAACGTTAATGATATAGTCGAAGAAGTGATATGACACAAAAATATGCAAAAGTAAATTATGTGGACATTTGTGAAAGGAGATCGCGGCAAGCAAGTCATGTCATGGTCCGTTGGGTGCCGTTTTACAACATGTTGCTTGGACGAAAGACTCCTATCCAGTGATTTACATCTGACGCCTGCCCCCGACGGTGTTCTGAGATCAGTAAAAATGATGTCAGAAATTGTCCTGGGAACTGTCATTTCGTCGGGAAAAATTTCTTCGGTAGCTGCCACTTCCGCTCTTGCTTCTAAGAACGAAGCTTCTAAGAACTTGCTTACTAAGGAGGAAGACTGTATTTGTCTAGCCGTCCAAATCAGTAATGCTATGAGCTGTTCATCCGTTGTCACCCATTTCCCCTCGGCGTAAAAACAACACAAACATGTGATTTTTGACGAAAGAAATTAGACGCTGACAAGCTGGCATGCCACATGACGCCACGGATGTCTAAGTGCGACGATAATTTAACACCTCTACGTTTATTTTTAGAATTAACAAAAGTGCCTACCAAACGTTTCGTTTTCGACTTGTTTTATTCCTCGGGTTTTTCCCTTCCGTTTCTTTTGCTGATAAAATGAGAGATTCATCATTTGTCATCCAATCTCCCAGTGAGAAAAACGCCTAGAATTAGCTCGATATAAACAAGTTGCTTAGTAAGCAAATTCTAGGTCACTCATCTTGATGAGACCACATGCCAAGATGGCGCCAAGCTGACTTAGCGCGGCGAAGCTCTAAGAAATATTAAGTGCTATTATCGTGAAAGCGAAGGTCAAATAAATAGCTGACCACGCGCGAGACATCAATAAAGGTATGTTTAATAGACAGTGGTGTCATCCATTCAATAAAAATAGTTTAGGCCGGCCTCTATTTATTGGACCGAAACAGATTCGACGTGACAGACCTTTTCAACTAAGGCTTACTAAGCATATCACGTCCGTTTTTGTGATTCTTTTAATAAATGAATGTAAATGTGCTGAATGAAACCACATTATAGGGTAACTGCAAGTATTTATTTTTTCGTGTGAAATGATTTGTTTTTTAAATTGCTTCCCTCGAAACCTCCACTGAGTCTCCATTATTGCGAGCGGAGGAAGAAAAATTAAACAACCACGTGACCACAATAATGATCAGTAAGCATTCGCCTACGAAGCGCTTTCACTTTCAATTTCTGTTTCGATCACTGTGCACGTGCGCGCGCACAAAACAATACAAAATTTACAACGCATATGAGAGCTGTCATTTGATCATGATTGACGGTTTTTTTGTGTTACAGTGTTTATCATCATTTTATCATCATTTTATTTCAATAATTTAAATTTAACAAATTAGAGAAATATACAACCTGCATATAGCAAAGCTGATCAAGGCAGGTTGTATAATTTACAATCAAATTTAGCAAACACAAATTATAAGTGTTATGCGTGCGATATACAAGTGTATTAAAGTGTTATGCGTGCGATTAAGTGTTATTACAAGTGTAAGTGTTATGCGTGCGATATCTAAATAAAACAAAAATATTAAAACTAAAACCAGTAAAATTGAAACGACTAAATGAATTTACTGTTCCATGACCTATCATTTTAATGTTAGCTGTTATAAACCGTGCCAAATGTTATAAAACCTTCTTACGTGCTTTTTCGCCCAGTAATTTTGTAATTCTGTTTTTGCAGTAAAGAAACATGGTTGAAGGAAATATATAAAAAGAAATATAGATGCACGATCACTACAACAAACCGTTGAGAATGGCCGGGTTTCCAGAACTAGATCAGTATTAATATTTGAAGTGAAACAAAAGAAACGGCAAACTGATCCTTACGGCAGAAAAACAGAAACAGAAGCAGAAGCAAATACAATAAAATAAAAGTGGAATATAATAGTGCCCAATATTTCGCTTTGCAAAGGCAAAGCTTTTTCAGGGGCTAGCACTATAAATGATTACAACTGTAAAACCGTTGTACAAGTGGTTTTGAAAAAAACTAAAGAATGAACAAAAACAATGAATATGATTGGTGAAGGGTTTGACGGGTGATAAACTAAGGCTATGTCTACACTATACCGGATAGCTTATCATGTCGACATGAAAAATACTCCGGCCTGGTGTGAACGGAAACGACCCAGAACTGGATATTTACTTCTTTTTCAGTGGGTTTCAATCCTCGCTCCTAGTTGTTAACTTCCGCTACGGTTCGGTTCGATTGCCTGTTCACACTGCCCCAGAGAGTGGCACGAAATTCTATCCGATATGTGACGATTCACTTTCACGAGCGCCGCGTCGCAGCGGCGCTCCGGTACAAAAATCGTTCCGAAACAAGCGTTTCATGTGTGAACAAAAGGCCTATCCGGTATGGTTTTCGTGCCGGCGTAAGAGCTATCCGGTATAGTGTAGACATAGCCTAAACTGACTAGTGATGAGAAAGTTAATGAAGTTCGTCGCGTCTGTTGATTTCAAGTGGTTCTAACGTCTTTGCTTTATCTATATATACCGGTCCCATTTACACGCGCAAAAAAATCGGCACGGCACCCCCAAATTTCGGTACCGTGCCCAAACTATTTAAGCACGGCACTCCCAGTTTACACGAACAAAATAGTGGAATAACTCTCTAATGGGCACGGTACCTATTTCTGTATTGACACCCCTAATATTCGCCTGTATTTCCTCGGAAAATGGCGGGAAATGATATTATTGTCACTGTTTAACGGTTATTGATTAGAAATCGGCGCCTAGAACAACAGGAAGGACATCAACGTTATCTGAAAGGAATGTATCGTCTGTATCGTAACGCCTTTCTTATATACTCAACAAAATATACAGTTTTTGATTGGCCAATGACGAATGCATAATTAGATTGTAGAGTGCAAATCTACTGGTTGTAAAGTGCAATAAGAAAGCTGCGAACCTGTTGCACTTACTTTAAAAGCTTGGAACTTCGAGCTTAAATATTTCTTTAAATGATGTGATCAATTTTTAGATTTCAGGCATGGTTTACCTGTCAAAAGATTGTTATTGATTGGTTAAAAATAATGGAAACCATTGAAGCGTTTCATTTCAAAATTTCAAAACATCACTCGTGCCCATATATCACGAAATGCACAAGTATTTCATACGATTTCCTATACGCATCGTATCGGTCTGTCTGTATCAACTGTGTGTCGTCCGCCATTTTGAAATTACGATGGTTGCTACGCATGCGTGACGGCTTAAAATTCGCTCAAAATTATTAGGAATCGAACATTTTTTGGCACGGTGCCTTTTTTACCCGTGCCGAGACTACCTCCTGGAGGTAGTCTCGGCACCCTTAAAATTTTGGGCACCAGTGCCACATTGTGTTTGGGTCCGACACGTTTACACGTAGACAATTGGGAGTGCCGTGCCCAAAATCATTAGTATCGTGCCGAATATTTAGGGTGCCGTGCCGAATTTTTAGCGCTGGTAAATGGGGTTATATGAGGAATGCTTCACGCGCTTTTCGTACAGAGTCTCTGCTATTATTATTGGTATAAGTTGCATATCCTTAGCAGAGTGTCCCGGTAGATTAAAGTGTTCTGATATAGCCGAGTAGCACTGGACGAAAAAACGGATTTTCCTGTATAGCAAATGTGCAGCAAACGTATGGCAAATTCCACATTTGCTCACATTTGCTCAAATTTACTTCAAGACAACGATCTGATTTTGCCCCAATTTTGGTATCATGGCAAAGCTGGTAAATTCCATATTTGCTTTAAATTTACTCCCATGCATAAAAAAAGTGTAAAGTTTGTTTTTTTCTAGGCATTTGCCAGGGTAGGAAATACGATATCAAAAGTGACATTTTGTATGTACTTTGCCTGAAGTGGAAAATTTGATCAAAGTATCATTTTTGAACATAATTTGCCCAGGGTGGTAAATGTGTTCAAAGAATCATTTTTTCCACGGATTTGCTCAGGGTGGTAAATGTGTTCAAAGAATTATTTTTCCACTTATTTGCTCAGGTGGTAAATGTGTTCAAAGAATCATTTTTCCACGTGTTTGCTCAGGGTGGTAAATGTGATCAAAGAATCATTTTTCCACGTATTTGTTCAGGGTGGTAAATGTGTTCAAAGAATCATTTTTCCACTTATTTGCTCAGGTGGTAAATGTGTTCAAAGAATCATTTTTCCACGTATTTGCTCAGGGTGGTAAATATGTTCAAAGAATCATTTTTCCACGTGTTTGCTCAGGGTGCTAAATGTGATCAAAGAATCATTTTTCCACGTATTTGCTCAGGGTGGTAAATGTGTTCAAAGAATCATTTTTCAACGTATTTGCCCAGGGTGGTAAAAGTGATCAAAGACGTCGGCATTTTCCACGTATTTGCTCAGGGTGGTAAATGTGATCAAAGAATCATTTTTCCACTTTTATGCTCTAGAAATGGGATGAAAAAAAATATTTTCCCTAGGACTGTAAATGTGATCGGTGAGTCAGTTTTCGACATATGTATTTGCTCAATTAATGTCTACACCACACTGCAGTAACAATAAATTCAAGTCATAAATGAAATTACTTTAATTAATTCAATAACTATCTAACTAAACCAAATCACGTTGTCAACCGTATTTACAATGTCGAATCACGTTGAGAATAGATCAACTACGAAATAATACACTGTTACAAAATAATTCTTTTACACGATTTAACTGGGTGGTAAAATGCTACATGTTACATGAGCTCAATTCAATCAGGAATCATTTCAACAGGTGCATACAAAAAGCCCTAAATACAGGTTATTCTTCAATTTGAACACACAGTAAAAATTCTATTAGCCCCTGGGGCTTATGTAATTCGGGGGGCTTAAAAGAAAGGAGTTGGGAGGGGGAAGTTAAAAAAAAAAAACTGATCTGTGCACATATACTCAAAGGAGATTACTTTCTTCCTGGCATGCACTGCAAACAAACTACATGCGACCCACAAGCAGCTCTTTTTACAGGTACTCAGCAGCTCTTTTTTACCAGGCCAGTTGCTTGTATTGGAAACATTTGCTGAAGAAATCCACGATATTCTCTAAATGTAGGCAGAGTTAATAAGGCTTAAGGCTTATTATTTTTCCAAACGGCAGATTGAATGTATGAAAGCCTTGTATTTCAGTTCAACTAGTGTTGTGTGGTACAATCACTTATTTTACAGCTTTAGTTTATGTTATTGTGACCAAAATAGCATTTCAAACCATCCACAAATGCAAATAAATCGTCTCACAAAAGACGTGCTGCATGTAGTCTGCAGATTCATTAACACTTCAATTCAATGCCGATAAATACAAATAGTTGCTGAAAAGTAGGTTTATTGATCCCAAGAATCTGAAGATATTTCACGCATCTACACCACACGACACCAATCAAACTGAAATGTGAGGCTTATGATCGGTTTGCAAAGTTAACCAGACTTAAGAACAAATTGCAAATATAACAAATGGAAGATATTATTTTTGATAATTGTGTTTGTTTGCGGTGCATGCATGCAAGATACTAAGTGCCTTGTTTATCTGCATACCTGTTTGATAATTATGTAATTGGAAGACTGCTACTTGGAAGCCAAAAATAATTGGGGGGGGGGGGGGGGGGGGGCATAAAGGGCCTATCTTGATGAAAATGTAATTTTGGGTGAATGTTTGTTTGGATTTGCCTCACTTTTTGCATGTGGCCTTGAGAAACAAATACCCATGTCTTTTTTTTCATCCCTGAGTTCTGTTGGCATTAATTTAGAAGATAAGTTCCATAGGATTCTTTCACTATAAAACCACATCTACTTATGACATCATATCTCATAACCTTGTCCAAACAAAAAGAAACCACAAAGCAGTATGGTGAAATGGGAATGTTTCTTCAGTAAAATGGAGTGCAAAAAACAAGGCTATTCCTAGTGAAACTGCAATAGAACCTATGAAAGTGTACACTGGCCTTTTATGCACCAAATCCCATAATTGTCGAAGGAGCAGGTCATGGAAAATTCATGCAAATAGAAGCTTAATGTACGTGTAGTCTGTAAAGTCAAACTCTTGTTTGCTCTGTAGACAATTTAGTCATCATTAATTTTACTGAGCTTTCTCAGGAACTCATTACCTGGAGCATGCGACTGCCATACTGCGCCTATGAAATGGCATTTTTGCAAGATGGTTTATTTTTAGACTATAAGCCTTTCCCGCAAATTGGTTTTGGAATTGAAAGCCAATCACAAGAAATTGCATTGATAATAAACGTTTACCGTAAATGTAATACATAACTATGACAACTCGTCCACATAAGAATCAGAAACAATTATTTTTGCGGGAAAGGGAAAAGCTTATCTTAAAATAAACCTACTGGTAAAAATGCCATTGCACAAATTTATGGCATTTGTATGCCCCTGGTAATGGGCTCCTGGCTTTCTAGAGTTTGAACACCAATAAACCAAACCTGTGTTTGTGTAGGAGACTGTGCTTTTAAATGGCTGTGTCAGTTATAAATAATATTTAGCTGTTCTAAATGCAATATCAATTATCACTTTTTAAAGATTACAATAAAACAAAAACACTCAAAAACATGAATACTTTGTTGTTATGTGTTTGTTTTGTTGATTTAAAGTTTGCAACAGCGGTTTTAGAAACTTGAAGTTTGACAGTGAAAGTCAAACTTCAAAGTTTTAAACATTGTATTCATGTGTTTGAGTGTTTTTGTTTCATGATTTTAACCATTAAAAAAGCACTAAATGTTGCATTTAGAAATTGAATTCATAACCGACACAGCCATTTAAAAACACAGTCCCCCACACAAACACTCGTACTGCCAGGAGAACATTCCGAAAATCCAGACCTACTAGCTGCCCTAGTTTCCCTTTCTGGCGTGGATTCTTCAACCGAACTTTGTGGCGCCAAAACCATCGCGCGGTCGAATTTACCGAATAAAAACTCCCAGGGTTGCGTCCAGTCGAAGATTCGCTAGACAGATTTGTTGTCTTTGGGGCTCTTGTGCTCGCTAGGTTTTTTTTGGTGCTTGGCGTCCCAGAATGATCGAAGCGAATTTATTCAAACGTCGCAGAACGGAAAGAACGAAAATATCGACCGCGTGAATTCAAATCCACCTGGGAAGAATAGAAAGCTCTTTTGCTGTCAACAGCTCAAACCTGAGCCAATACAAGGCTAAAATATTATTAGCATTCTTCCCAATTGGCTCCAACTGGAATGGTGTCGATTGACATGAACCAAATCTGGGAGTCTTCGTTGAAAATGGTCAGCGTCGTTCTTTGTTACGTGGTGTATGGTGACATATAGTGTACCGCCTTGCAAAGTTACGTATTTGCTCCTTATCAAATGTGAGCAAAATTAAAGTAATCGTTTTTGTTTGACATCAATGCAAATTAATAGCAAATAAACAGCTTCGCTTATTTTGCAAATAAGAGTAAATTAAACGCAAATGTACTGATTTGTCCCGTAAGTAAATGTTAGGAAACAGATCAGTGTAAACAAATTGTTTTGCACCGCATTTGCCTGGATTTCCAACACCAGTAAACGTGATATTTTTGCGCAGGAAGCAAATGTTTGGCAATTGTATGTGAAAGTTAGAAATTTGCCTCGGTAGCAAAAGTGAGGCAAATTTGATGCAAATATCAACATTTACGTCACATTTGCACGTGAATTCAACCGGAACAAATATTTATGTTCACGTTAAGTTTACACCAAGCGCAAATTCGGTTCAAATTTGGAGCCCCAAATTTGCTACATATTTGCTCAACTTGCAAACCTGAGTAAATCCATTTTTTCGTCCAGTGTAGGGCAGCAGAGGTGATGGGGATTCTCTACAGAGTGGCGATGATCACCAAAGCGTTTATTTAGTTTGCGTTTTGTTTCTCCGATGTATTGACACGGTATATTACGTTTCAGTAAAACAATTGTTACATTGGATAATATAGATCAGGTTTTTAGAATTACAGGTTATGTGATTATAAATACAACCGTTCCTCTTTAGTAGTAAAAAAAGTGTATTTGTTTTGGCCTTGTTGAATAAACTGACAGGTCAAACAGCGTGGGTGGTTGCATCTGTAAGCTACTACTGGAGGCACTATCTCATCTCTCTCGCTGGTTGGTTTCCTTAGTTAAGTATGAACCAAGAGGTCACGAAGGCTTGCACTTCTCCTATAAGCCACGACAGGTGGTGAAGGAAAAAAATTGTCTGCAGCGGGTGGAGGATTGAAGAATGTTGTTTTCGTACAACAGAGGAGGGATTACAAATAGCTGGATTGAAGGTGATTACGAAAGGTGTTCGGTCGGAGGCTTTTTTTATTTTGTTGTTCTGGCTCAGTAAGAAGATCACAGCGAGGGATGGAATGGACGCGTCGAATTTCACTTTTTAGGAAAGAGCGTCTGTATCCTCGTTTCACTAAGTAATTAATCAGTTCCGCAGAGCGTTTTTCAAAAAGAAAATCAGTAGAACATATACGTCTTAATCTTAGGGCAAGGCTGAAAGGAATCGAACGTTTGGTGTGACTTGGATGACATGACGATTTTAAAAGATATTGATGTTTGTCTGTAGGCTTGGTGTAAAGGTCCGTTTGGATTTGATTGTCTTTAAGCTGAACCTGAACGTCAAGGAACGGAAGGAACTGTATAAGCGAATTGGAGTATTCGTGAGTGAACTTGATGGTAGGGTGGAGAGAAAGGTAATTTAGAAACAGTTTTAGGTTTTCTTCTCCTTTATTCCATATCATGAATATGTCACCAATGTATCGCCACCAAATGTAGGAAATGAAATCAAGTGTCAAATGAAAGCAGTGTTTTCCAAAGCAAGTTACTCAAATTTAGCCATGAAAAGAGTCGCGTACGACGGTGCCATTACTGTGTCCACTTGGCCACCCCTTTGAATTAAGGCAATTCACGCATTTTCGGTTCTTCTTCTTCTTCTTCTTCTTCTTCTTCTTCTTCTTCTTTCTTGTCCGTAGACATCTGTATATGAAACACTGGAAAGAAAATTGCCGATAACCGACATTTGGCGCGAAAATATGCAGGGATCGCGGACATTATCTGTTTCGATATGAGCTTCGAGGAACAGAAAATGTTCGAGGACAAATAACCCTGCATATCCTTGGAGCCAAGTGCAGGTTATTGTATTAATATTTTCATAATTCTTGTCCTTTATCTCGATCACTTGCTTTTCCTTTTTGTTTCTTCAATTTTCTGTTGTTTGATCCTTTCCGTTTTATTTTGACAAATATAATGTGTGTAGAGATTTCTTTTTTTTTTAAATCACGTAATTAATATGACTGGCCTGCCAAGATTAGCTCTTGCTACCTGCTAGCCTGCGCGAAGGTTTCCGATTTCCTTGCTCCTCACGGAAAACGGACTTCTGCGAAACGCAGAATCGTGCCGTTGTCTGCGATGACAAAAATGTTTACACCAGTCTTCCGACTGGGTATGGGAAATCTTTAATTTTCTACGCCATTCCAATCGTCGTCGATGTGGTTTTTTGACCGTCCACGTGGTAACAGCAAAGCGATTATTATTTCTCCGTTGAAAACATTAATGGAGGATCAAGTTCAATTTCTATGAAAAGCCCTGGGACTATCAGCGGTGGCTCTACACGACGAAACAAACAGTCGGAGGAAAATTTAAAAGACGTCGAAAGGGGTTCGTTTACGAATTTGTTTACATCGCCGGAGAGGAATCATGAATTTATCCAGCATAAATTATTTCGGCATTTCGGAGTGATAGCCAATCACAGTTGTTTCTAACAATGCCTACTGTCAAGTGTCCAATCAGAGCGCGGTCCACAGATCCTTGAGAAACAGCAGGATACGAGAACACGATTCGAAATTTAAATTAAATTAACTATATAAGGTTAAATTTAGGTTTGTGATAACACGTAACACATAGCGCTTCCAAATGTTTATAATAACATTAAGAATTTGTAGAAATAATTAAGAATGCTCTAGAGACTTTTGTTTCACCTCAAAATATTCTTTCGAGGTGCGATTTAATATTTGCATGTATCTTATACCATCAGGACGCCGTTAGACATTTTCATTTTTATCTTTTGCTGAAGAAGGCAACAGTAGTTGCCGAAACGTCCAAAACAACATTTTTAGCCAGCGTCAACTTTTTAATATCTTTTTATTTTTAACATGCCTGGCTACACACCAAACATTTTTAATTAGTTATATTTAAATAAATAATTTTTACTTCGATAGTTTGTGCTTGTAATGGATAAGGTTGTTTTTAAACGTTTTATTATTGTTATGTTAAGTAGTCCACGGCTCACTGGAAGAGCATTTTTAAATGAAAGTGATCCCGTGTTATTTTTTAAATAAAGATGATGATGATGATAATGATGATGATGATGATGATGATGATGATGATGATGATGATGATGATGATGATGATGATGACGTCCGTTTTCCGCGGGGAGCAAGGAAATCGGATACGTCTGTGCGCAGGCTAGCTACCTGCGGGCCTGTCCTGTAAATTGTATCGACAATTAACTAATAAATACTTTATTTGTTGTTGTTGTTGTTGTTGTATTTGTTTTCCTTCAAGGCCTCTTTGTTTTGGTTGCATAACGTGACGGGTTTAAATCAATCCGTGCGCGGGAAAAACATTTCATGGAGTCAGTAAAGACAAATGTACCAATGACAGTGACAGATTCGATAAATAAATATGTAAATTGTGCAGCGTTAATTGTAGTTAAGGTGATTCCCTGGTTTTGCACTGCGCATCCCTACTGCGCATAAACATTGCGACATCAGATTGAAAAAAATGGCGGCTTTTGTGAGGAAAGCCGGCCTTTCCCACGATAGAAAAGGACTCTGTGAGCGCTAGCGCAAAATCGAGCACGGTGACCCCCATTTTATACTGCATAAATTCAATCAGGACAGTATTCCGAACGCAAATTTAAAAAGTGAGCAAAAATCTATGATCAGATTTTGCACAGTTTATAGAAATCCTACGAAGAAAGCCATTTTGGGTAGAGGACCGCACACCAAGTAACCGTCTACTGTTCGAGTGTTTAGTAAATTTGAAGCTTTTTGGACACGTTTTCTATGATACAGACGATTATACATATGTATAAAGTCAACTTATACGCGAAATATCAATATGCAGTGGAAATATTGAGCATATCAGCTTCACGCGGTTATTGCCTGAAAATGCCTTTAAACACTGTATTCGTCAGCAGTATACCACTAAAACGAGCACGGTGACCCCTCATTTTTGTTGCAATTTTGGAACCTTCATGACTTGTTCAATATTTGTGCCAAGTTTCATTACAAATCTATGACAGATTCTTTTTCCAGGGAATTACCTTAAGTGAAAAAGTGTTAAGTTTAATGCTGTAAAAAGCGTTAACACTTTTTCACGTAATACAGTGACAGATTCATTGTGCTCAAGACCGGGCTCAAGATGACCTCTACTCATTAAAAACTGTTTCAACCTTCAATGTTATTATCAGGCTTACAACAGAATCAACGCACGATATAATGCAAGGCTTGTATAACGGAAATTAATATTGTCCGAATCATTTCATATCTCATTTCCGCTCTCCACTCGTCACTCTATCCTACAGTATACAATGTGATATATTCTCACCGGGGCTACCAACTAACAATGCCTCAGGATGTATTATTAAGATATGGGATAGGCCAGCCCGAGGCGGTAGCGAGTAGGTAGCTCCCTGGAGCGTGCGCTATCATCGCTGCGGGGAGGAGGGAGGGGCGTTCTTAACTAATCCTCCCCGAGCGCCATGAAAGGACTTTTGAGGTTATGAAGGACTGATCGCACCAGAATAAGATTATATAGCCAACAACGTGCCGGAGGTTGCGCAACCCATTCCCACGCTACTATTCTTGGGGTTTAAAGTTACGTAATATGTTGAACTTCGCCATTGTTTGAAGGAATCCCCGGTGAGAATAGTACACCCATTTGTGGCGCGTAATGTGAACAACACAAATGTCACGCGAGAATTATTTTCCAATCATCACATCTTTGTGTTCTTGTTTACTGGAAACCTTCTATTTAGTTTGGTAACCGACATTCCGTGCATTTATATGCAATCTCTATAAACTGGCTCATTAGCGCGGTCTAATTTTCTATCCAGTCTTGTGACGTCATATAATTGCAAATGATGTAACTCGACAAATCAAACTGCCAAAAACAGCCAGTGTAAAACAACTCTTCCAGATTAAACAACGGTGCATGGGATATTCCACGTAATTTTCACGTTTCTATAAAGCAGTAAACGATTACAAATGGAAGCTTTTGATCCTGTTGGTCGCATGATGTTGGATTCGATGGAACATGTACTGTCGAGTCCAGTAGAGAGTCGCTCTCCTGACAATATTCAAAGAATTCTTCCTTTTTTCAGAACCAGGACGCCACTATTTCACAACCTTAGCAAAGGTGAGCATTTACAGTAAGATCTTGCTCCGAATCGATCAATTAATACATGTGTGAGCTAACAAAGGCTTAGAGGGAAGCAGGACATTTTATCGGAGTTGTCCTAAACACCATGGAGTGGCCATCAGGCTAATTGAAATTAACAAACAACGGGATTTTTTCTTTCAAAAACTGGTGATTGGCCATAAGGAATTTATATTTTATCGGATTGGCTAGCCAATGCTGGTACAACATTTATAATCAATTTATTAGTGCAAAGTTGTATAAGACGACAGAATATTTTTGCCAGTCAGTATATATAGTAGCAATCAAAAATACGAGCGCGCAAAAAATGTGCACAAATGTGAGCGCGCATAAAACAAGGAAATCAAGCGCGCATTGCACGCGCTTTACCCGCGTTTTTGTCTCTATTGTTATGTATAACCTTTTCACAATAAGCGCGTTTTGTTGAGTTACTATGCACTTATCAATGAAGTACGTGCATGGCTTACATGAGCACATGGTGTACGCCAATTTTAAATGCGCGCTAGCTAGTTATTAGTGTCCTGCAAGCGCACACATGGCGCGCGCTTTTCAGGCGCGATAAGACGGGTTTCGCTGGGAAGTTATTAGGCAGCTTTATATTTGAATACGAGAGAGTATTAAGTACGAGTACGAGTTTAGAATTTCAAGCCAGTCAAGTCCCAATTGCTGACCAGAAGATAAGAAGACTCTTGGTAAATGGTTATTTAGAGCACGCGAACTAGGTTTTAAAATCCGTACTCGTACTCAATCTCGTTCTTGTAGTGCGATCTTAAGTCCCCTATTTATTGTCTCCTCTCAAAGCCGAAAAGAAAAACGAAAAGTAGATACATAAAAATACTGATGCGTAATGTACCCAGTTATGCTCCCCTACATTTTGTGTTGACAAGATCGCTCAGTAAGTAATACTTTAACAGTAAGACGGCTTACTCTTTTTGTTATTAACTGTTGCAAGGGTTATAAATCTTATATCGGTACTTTCGTTATTTGAGCGAGAATTACACCCGCAAATGTTAATGCCCTTTTGGATTGGAAGCTCTCATGAACTTTTGTTGGTTATGATAAGTAATCGGCTGCAGTGCCACGAAAATGTTATCCGCATTAATAATTTAACCGACCAATATTGCACAATTTTCCACCAATTCCAAACCCCACAAAAATGAATATAAGAGGTTTTGTTAATCAAACAAAATACAACAAAAAAGATCCTGCGCCGGATTAATTTGTTATTTTTCTTATAGATATCTTGGTAGATATTGCCAAAAATGCCAGACTTAGAAAAGTCAAGAGAGACTACGCAATAGTGTGGCAGGGTCAACAAGGAAAGAAGTAAGTATAGAAATAGACCGGCCATCTAGGCTAATGTAGCTTGAAGTATATATTTCATTCGCTTGCTTATTTTCGCATTGCTTCTTGTCCTTTAAGGACGTTCGCGCGAAAATCTAGCTTCTACAAGACATTTTTTTTTTCAAACTTATGCTACGGTCTGATAATGAGTTACTGATGGCAGAAATGTAAAGAAAAATTGAGGGTCACCGAATTGATTTAAGAGATATAGATATACCCTGTTTTTGAAAAGTTAGTCCTCGTAACATGACATGGTGTCCATGGCTTTTAGTTAAACAATATCAAAGATGCATCGCTGGGGAGAAACTATTATATTCAAATGTTATCTAAGTGGACCTGATTCGTAAATAATTCGAATTGTTTTCAACCTTTAAATGAGTTAACCCTTTAAAGGGAGCATTCGGAAACAACGTACAGCTGAGATATGAGTGCAATTCGACGTCGCGTGGATACTTTAACAGTAAAAAATCAAACTTCTACAAGACAGATTTTTTTCGTTTTTTCACAAACTGTAGATAATCGGTAAAGAAAGTGATATATGAGGAAAAAAATAGGGGTCACCGACCATCCAAGCGAGTCAAATCAACGCGAAGTTAACGTAACGGCTATCATCCCTCCATGTGAATAGATTTCTTCCTTTGCGCGCGCTTGTGCCTGACGTTGCATGGCGTTGCGACATGAATTGCGTGCGCAGTAAGGATGCGCATAAACAATTGGCGCGAACGTCCTTAAGATAACCGCTAGTGAAAAAGAAGTGGGGTGGATTTTTTCTACACCTTTCCTCACTAGAGATTAATCTGCTACTCAGATCTCTCACGGTCAGCACACATGGAACAAGCACGAGTCGAGTGAGATCTGGATACGAGATTAATCTCGGATCATACCACCCAGTTTTATTAGTTTTGAGTTTATGGTTTAAAATCACACAGTGTAGGCATTTAAATGAAAGAGTTTTGGCAGTTCTTTCCTGTTATGCTAATTGTTTTCCAGTATCTAACAAAATCTAGTTGGTTATATATTTTTATCCAAGTTCTGGACACTATTGAAAGTGAATAGGTTATTTTTTCCCCAGAGAAACCATGCTTTTTTACATGAAAAAGTAGCAGATTAACATTTTGGGTTATTTCAGGATATATATAGAACACCCCCAACCTTCCCAAATTTGGCAAAGTACGACACCCAACCAAGGAATTACTAACCAAGATCCTTGCTGGGCACTTGTCTCACTTTGCTAAATTTGGGATTTTTTTTTTGGTATTACCAAAAATGGGATTCTGGTATTTGTTCCAGCGAATGTCACTGTGCTCTCTAATTAAGGTTTTCGGTTAAGCGCTTATCTTTCCTTCTCAAGACGATTCTAAGAGACGTTCTGGTCAGGAAACGACTAGTTTTATTATCTTCTTTGTAGTTTTGGCATCATCCTTAGAGGTTCCGCATCTGTTCATGCTAGAAAAGACCAGGTAAGATTCCTACAACAGGACTCCTTTCCAATCCCCCGCAGCAACAGGGAGCGCACTGCGTTAGTCGGCCCAGACCTCGGCGGGATGTCGGTGGGAAGCAGCTTCGGAGAGATGGTTATGACGTCAAATGACAACGTCAGATACAATGCTACCATCATAGCTGATGAACTCACCTACGTTTTGCTCGTAAACGAAGAGCTGTACGTAAGATCGTTTGGCGCACATAAACTGGAGTGGCAAAACAAAATGCAATTCGTCAATCAGTCGCCGCTTTTTAAAAGCTTGACGCCAGCGATCAAAAACTTGCTCATGGAGAATCTAAAACCGCTCGAGATTCAGTATGGAAATCGCTTCGTGGAGCAAGGAAGCGTGTGTAACAGCTTACTCTTTATTTGTCGTGGTTGGGGGAAAGTTATAGCGGACCTTCGTATCAGTAGGACACAGTATGAGGCGATGACAAAGACAACAGACAAATCTTCAGGTCGGCAGACTGCTTGTTATGCACGAGAACAGACCAAAGCAAAGCTTGATCCAAGCCGCCCTCTCTCCGTCATAGAAAGACGCAGACTCAGACAGGAATATGGATATGTCGCTATAGAAACGCTCTTGCGTCAACGAGAAACTCACGTGAGTACAACGGGACCAAACGACGTTATAGGAGACATTGAAATTTTCCTGAATCTGCCAACGTATTGCGCAAACGTCGAGTGTTTGGAGAAATTGCAAGTCTACGAGCTCAGTAAATACAACTTTCATCAAATCATTGCCCAAAGATGCACTCGCACATACAATATTTTACAAGCAGGCGTAGAGACTAAGTTACAATTTCGATCCCAGCGCCTCAAAGACATACCGTTGTACGGTCTGCTTTACGAGCGAACTTTGTTGTCCCCTAAGCGCAAAGAAAAGGAGGGTGAAAGGAAGATACAAGAGTTAACCGTCCAATTCGTTCCTGTGAAAAGAGCTGCAACCTCCCTGTTTAAAAAGAAAGCATTGGAAGTGAAAACTCTGATAACAGTAGCAGGAATGATGAAGCAGCTACAATCATCCAAGGCATCAGGGAGTGCAAAGGATGATAACAAGGAAACTGGTACCAGGTAAGGGAAATCATGGCACTCCACAACAGACAAAAATTCGGTGAACGAGCGGAAGCCATTCCCTTCTGTCTATAAGACATTATTGAAGCCCCAGGGGATAAAGTAACTTCTCAATTTAGTTTTAGCATATTTCACTCGAACTGAATATTTTAGTTACTCTGATGAAGACTGCAGTTGCAGTCGAAAATTCAGTCTTTTAACGATAATAATTTTTTATCTAGATCAGCTTCAACGTTTTTATAAACACCTTTTATCATATATTTCTATTCTAATGATGGTTTTAAATAACCAGGCTAGTCTCCGAGATGTTCCAAGCTTCTTATATCGGTAGACTTAAACTTAAATTTATACACTTCTAATGAAGTTTTATTTTGTACTCTTTTATCTATATTATTTCCTGGAAACTAGCTATTAAGCTAAGCGTACCGACCACGCTAAATAAAGAATTGATTGATTGATTGATTGATTGATTGATTGATTGATTGATTCATAGACCTCTTTAGCTTGTATGTTTTGTTTTCCCAATGTAGGTCATGTGATGTTCTCAAGGGAATTTGTCCTTTGTCTTTTCATAAACTATGCATACATATGTACGTGAAGAAAACAAAATTTAAAAGAAACAGTTCTCTGGGGTAACATCACATGATCTTCATCGGGAAAACAAAACATACAAGCTAAAGAGGTCTATTGATCGGTGAAACGAGACATGAAGATCCGGTGTTCCAAACCGGTCGAAAGGAAATAGCTGGCTTGATAGAACTATGGGCGAGCGTGGATGCGTGGATGCGTGGATGCTTGGATGCGTGGAATAGGGAGTGGGAAGGGTGAATGGGAGGGTGAGTGGATGGGTGAGTGGGAGAGGGCAGGTGTGAAGGGTGAGTGGGCGGGGTAAGTGGGTAAGAAGAGTGACAGCTAGGGAGGATGCAGAGAACTATCGATGGGCTTCAACATATCGATCAACATTTTACTGGTCAGACCTCGGGATTGATATTTAAGTGTGCCTCTTGCTTTTTTTGTTTTTATTTTTATTTTTGTATCATTAATAACTAAAGTTATAGGTTTTCATTCGAATGATATTATGCAAGTCATCTGACTAACGGCTATAGTAAGCCTAATATTTCAATGAACGGTTTGGACGTTAGCAGCGCCCATGAACGCATATTATTATGGACAACTATTTGAGCGTGGAAGGTGCAGGTGGATTGTTTGACAACTAATTGTCGACACTGAAATAATTGAAAAATTCGGTTAAGAATCACGCTTAACTGCACAGCTTCGAACATGGTATGGTTAGTAACGTTCACATGGAAACAATGAAAGGTTTCTCTCACTACAATGGAAATGGCCTGTTTAGTTAAAATTGATCTTTTTCTTTCTGTCTTTTAGTAGGGTTGCTAAAAGCGACGAGAAACAACCAGAGAAAAAGGTGAGTTGATCGGTTCAGTGCCTGTCGGTTCGTCAGTCAGGCATTCAATGTGTAATACCGGCTGCATTGAGACAAACTGTTCTTTTGAAATCTTCCTTATATATTTCGTTAATATCGTGCATTACGTTAATTGTCGCATACTAAAGAAAAGCAAACAACATTAAACATTTAATGACTGGTCCCGAAGGAAACAGCATATGGAATTTTGTTTCCCGAGAATCTCGATCGATATTCTAGGAAAACAAAATTCACTGTTTCCCGAGGGATCAATCATTAAGTGATTTGTTATATAGCAACACACACACATACACACACACAAAAAAAACACAACACAACACACTTTAAAACACGCGCCGAGCACTCGAGGTAAACAACAATCGCATCATAATCATGTCACCTTTTCTCACAGTCTGATCACGTGCTCTAGTGGGCAACCGTGCAATGTTACCCTCTGACGTCAAAATTGTTGCCGGCTTTCGCAAATGTTGCCCGCTTAGGACAATTGGCGGGAAACAGTTTGTTTGTTAGATGTCATGTGACCATGAATCAACCAATCAACGCGCGTGTGGAAAACTTCACCTATTAGCAGTTAAATATTTTTATACGAGAGATATGCTACAGAAATTGTTTTAAGCTCCGGCAGTTGTGAGCCACATGGCTGATTTACCTATCGCTACAGCATTCAAGTTCTAGCTACATTAAATACCTGTGGGTTCTCCGCCACTGTTAGGGGCAAGATTGTCAAAAATATGTTTCCACTTCATTTAAGCGCCATCATTTTACTTCAGAGCTGGTTGCTGAGCTGTCATGGCACTGATATGTCATCTAGACAGAAATGATAATAATTAATACTGCTATAGAACAAGACACCTACACCTATCCTACCCTGCGATTTGTTGGGTATTGCATGCGTGTCCATTTAGAACGGTTTTCATTTGAGTGTCGAAAAGTAATTTCGCGATTACTTTGGTTTTACATTACTACGCTTTGTGATTGGCTAAAAATTCTCGCGCCACTTTCTCAACCAATCAGAAGTAAAACCAAAACCAATCGTGACTTGCCTGTACGCTTTTTCCCGCGCTTGGCGCTGGCTGCATTTGTCTGCTTTGAGTTCTGATTGGTCCATTGTATTGTCTCAATAGTTGTGATTGGTCTTAGTGATCACTTTAGTTTTGGTTTTACGACACTCAATTGTAAGCCCATATAGTTCGTTTTAATTACTTTAACATGAACAGCCAAGTCACACATAGAAATAAAGAAAATTATTACACGGCTAAGTCAGTCAAAGGGCCAGTAACTAAAATCATCCAATCAGAATGCTTGATTGCCGGTCCATTATTCTCTAAGTATTGGATCGGGCATTGTCCCGAATGATCCCGCGGGATCCTCCCGCCGGCAGGAGTCGTGTAATAAATCTCTTATTAACCAAGCTTGCTCGGGACCGTACTAGGAGAATATCGGCCCTCGGTCTTTTCTGTACGGCGCTCGGTCCGTACTGTCAAGACCTCGGGCCGATATTCTCCCAGTACGGCCCTAGCGCCTGGTCAGTAAGATATATATCTTCGACATCTTTCAGGGTCGAAAGCAATACACCGTGGAAGAATTCCGAGGATTGAAGAAGAAAATGCAGGCAGAGAGCAAAGCACTCATCCGATCAAGGGACTGATGGTGTTAACACTGAGGCTTGTTTGGACTGACGACTTATGATACCGTGATAGCATAGACTGGCAATACGACAAAACATTCCACTGATGACGCTATAGCCTGTGAAAGAGTTTGCCTATGATTTCACACTGAGATAACGCTGGAATAATGACCTAGACTCTGCAAATATTAGAATAATGACGTCAAATATTACAATGATGACGTCAAAACCACAAGACATGACAGGCAACACAATGACGACAATTGAGTGACGGTGTTAATTGACGCTGCGGCAACATTGTAGATGTAACCATTGCAACCATTCCCTGAGGATTTAAAAGAAAAAACGCAGCCGCCATGTTGGTGGATGGAACACAAAAATAGAAAGTAATAGAAGCTAAAAAGGAGCTAATGGGAAATCTTCTGTTATCGTCCACAAGTAACGCCAGGCGAAAACGATGTATTATGATGATGATATTAGCAATTACTGATACAACACTGTGACAACGTTTGTCTAATAGTGTCAATAGTGATTATGCAACTGTATGGTGAGATCGAGACAATGACAACAGCATGTTAACAACATTGGATCGGTAACTGACTGTCTTCGTTCGCTTCTCAGTATATGCAAACAGACTGAAAATGCGTAGTTAATATCAGAGTGCTTTTTTGTTTGAGAAGCGAATATATCAGCATTAAGAAAAAAATCAGGGTGTACGATTAAACGGTCTTCCACCAAACTTCCTTGTTGGTTAATGCGTCTTAAATTAGAATTTAAAATGTTTGGTTGGGTGAGATGGGCATTTTTCATGTGTACAAGGCTAAAAATGAGTATTAATTTTTGAGAGGGAGAATCACAAATTGTGGTCGTAAAATGGGTCCATGCCTTTCCCAATCGTGAATCGTGACTCTTGAATTGTACTTAATGCCTTTTGAGCCAATATTCAATTATTTTAAAACGATACAGTCATTAATTTGAACAAAAAGATCTGTATGAAACTAAACTAAACTATAAAACTAAGCTAAACTAAAACCAGTGAAACTACAACTACTAAACGCATTTACTGTTCCATGACCTAATATTTTAATGTTATAAACCGTGCCAAATGTTATAAAACCTTCTTACGTGCATTTTCGCCCAGTAATTTTGTAATTCTGTTTTGTTCGGGAAACATGATTGAAAGAAATATATGTCGCCACCCCTTAACAATAAGGCAATTCACGCATTTTGTTTTTAGTTTTCTTCTTCTTCTTTTTCTTCTTCTTTTTTCTTCTTCTTCTTCTTCTTCTTCTTCTTCTTCTTCTTCTTCTTCTTCTTCTTCTTCTTCTTCTTCTTCTTCTTCTTCTTCTTCTTCTTCTTCTTCTTCTTCTTCTCCTTCTTCTTCTTCTTCTTCTTGGAGTATAAAGATAAATATACCAATGGCAGTGACCGATTCCTAGCTAGTGCTCAAGGTGACCTCTACTCATTAAAAATAATAGCTTCAATATTTAATGTTATTATCAGGGCTTTCAACAGAATCAACACACGATCTAATGCAAAGCTAGTGTAACGGAAATTAATATTGTACGAATCATTTGATGTCACTTCCGCTCTCCACTCGTCACTCCGATCCTATGGACACATTTATGGCGCGTAATGTGCACAACAAGAATGTCACGGGAGGATTATTTTCCAATCATCACATATTTGTGTTCTTGGTTACTTTAATGCCAACCTTCGATTCTATTTTGTTTGATAACCGACATTGGCCGTTTTTATACCAGAGACGCATTATCCGTCCAGACGAATAATGCGTCTGTCATGTTATGCGTCTAGTGTAAAGACGGGACGAACAACTGGAGACGCATTATCCGTCTGGACGAACTTGGGCAAACATTTGTAGTTCGTCTGGTTATGCGTCTCTAGTATCAAGACGGGCACAAGACGCATTATCCGTCTATACGAACATTATACGTCCAGACGAACTGCGTCTTGAACGACGCACAGCGAAAGATAGTTCGTCTAGACGGATAATGCGTCTTGTGCCCGTCTTTATACAAGAGACGCATAACCAGACGAACTACAAATGTTTGCCCAAGTTCGTCCAGACGGATAATGCGTCTCTAGTATAAAAACGGCCATTCCGTGCATTTATATACAATTCTTGGTTTTCACGTGACGTCATCAAATTCGAGGATCATAAATCTTAATACCTTCTGAATTTATATGTCCACCAGGTTGAAGATGACTTAAAAATAAATCTTTTCACAAGTTTCCAACCCGGTAGCGTCTTTCGTTTTAAAAATACAGCATTTTGAATTTTTGACTTTTCACCCTACGTGACACCAACATGGCGTGACAAAGTTTTTCCTATGTAAGAAAGGCCTCTCCTCGTAATTTTTAGCACTTTGGGCAGTTAAAGTATTAGGAAGGCAGTTTATGCGAATGAATAGTAGTAATTCAACAACGGGATACTGCACAGATCTGAGACTTAGCGGAGTTGTTTATTTGTTACTCTTTTATAACATTACAAATTATTGACTTCTTTCACCAAATCGTTTCGATTTTAACCAAGAATTTCTATAAACTGGCTCATTAGCGCGGTCTAATTTTGTATCCAGTCGTATGACGTCATATAATTAGAAAATGATGTAACTCGACAAATCAAACTGCCAAAAATGGCCAGTGTAAAACAACTCTTTAATATAAAACAACGATGTACACATGTATAGGATATTCCACGTAATTTTCATGTTTCTATAAAGCAGAAAACAATTAAAAAATTACAAATGACGTTTTTTGATCCTTTCGGTCGCGTGATGTTGGTTTTGATGGAACATGCACTGTCGAGTCCAGTGGAGAGACGCTCTACTAACAACATTCAAAGAATTCTACCTTTTTTCAGAACCAGGACGCCACTTTTTCACAACCTTAGCAAAGGCGAACATTTGCAGCAAGATCTTGCTCCGAATCGGTTAACACAAGTGTGAGCTAACAAAGGCTTAGACGGAAGCAGGACATTTTATTGTGGGTTGTTCTGATAATTACTCATGGGCGAAGCGGCATGAAGTTAAAAAAATTATTTTATTGGTGTCACGATTTTGCATGCAAATTTTTGCACGCATATTTTAAATTCTGCACTTCCGGTTTATAGCTTTGCCATTTACACTTCCTGTTTAGAGACTTCCGGCTACTCCCACTTCCGTTAAAACAGCGTTACTGAAGTGTCACGACAGCATCTCCTGCAACACTACTTACATTGCTAATGTTTACATTAGGTATATAAGACTTAGAAGAATCACCAGCTTCATTGTGGTGCAGCCTTCATTTACAAAACATTCATATTCAATAGTAAACAACGTGGTTTGCAGGAACGATGACTGAATAAAAGGAGTAACTCTTCTTCATGTCGGACATCTTATCGTGTTTAAAATGTATCATAAACTTACTTACGCATGCGCATGGGTATAGGCTGCTTTAAGCCTCTTGTTGAACATACAGCGGGATTTTCTCATTCAAAAAACCGGCATAAACATAATCATTATCACAACGTTGTTATGATCTAGTGGAGACACATACGTACAAGCCGTCGACTTTAAATTTGACGCTCATCAAAGTTGCACGCCATCTTGGAATAGCATGAACTGCAAATTACTGGCACTAGGACGTTCATTGGCCAAAATACAATAAATGAACATATACCATTATGATCACGACTATGAGCGCTAGATTTTACGTTCCCACTACGACATAGGCATAATCACAGACATAATCATAATCATAAGAAAATGCCCGATAATTTTCTTATGATTATGATTATGTCGATCGTAAGCGTCTTTATGATTATATTTTTCGTCGTTCCCACTACGACATAAGCGACATAACGCCCCTTATGATTATGATTGTGATCGTTATGTCGCTAGTGGGAACCAAGCCTAAGCGGCAGAATAAGAATTTGCGTCAAGTGAAAACGAACATTGTCATAAGTCGCCAGTGGAAACCAGGCTTTAGCATTTGTTATGAACTTGTATGTTTTATGTTAAGACACAGTTGATAGAACAAACTGGTTATGAAGCTCAACAAATTTCAAAAAGAGTGTACAAAGGTACTTTGTTTTATGTTGAACGAGCCGTGACCGTGCACATTGTTTTGTTTAACGTGTGAGCCCAAGGTCGTGTTCTGTTGGGATCAACTGTTTCAACCTAAACCGGTTTTGGTTGATTTCGTTGAGGCGTTCCAATAGAACACTTTTTAGTCATTTTCGTTTTTTTTCAGTTTCAATCATTTCAACCAGGTTTAGAACTGGTTGAAATGGTTGATCAACCAAAACAACCGAAAACTGTTTTTTCCCAATAGAACACGAAAAATATCCAGCCAACCCAACCAACCGAAAACGGTTGTCTCCAATAGAAAACGCCCCAAATGTTTCTACTGGTCAGTTGCTCATATGCATTTCAATACCTTTTGTGTTTTGTGCACGGTTAAGGCAAACGAACAAAAGAAATGGAGAACAAAAACATATAACAAAGGACTGACTGAGTTTCATAACCAGTTTATTCTATTAACTATGGTTAAGACGATCACTGTTGAAGCCACAAATGTAATAATTGACCACAAATGCAATAAAGCCCTCAAATGTAATAAGGATTGACCACAAATGTGAATGACAGATGACGTCCAACACACTACATAGACAACTTCAGTTTGTCCAAGTTTGGTTGTCCGAGAAAGATAATGAATGACTGGCGAAATCCTGGTCCTCACAACTTAGGGCTGGTAACCCTGTTGTGCAAACTGAAGAACGCCCGGTAAAATCCATTATTACATTTGTGGTCAATTCGTATTACATTTGAGGGCTTTATTACATTTGTGGTCAGTCCTTATTACATTTGAGGGCTTTATTACATTTGTGGTCAATCCTTATTACATTTGAGGGCTTTATTACATTTGTGGTCAATTATTACATTTGTGGCTTCAACAATCACTGTGTTTGTAGCCTGCGAACAGGCCTTCTGGTTGGAACGTTTGTCGTTGCTTTATAAAAGGAGCCATATCATGGGGATTTTATCGTTTTGGGGTCATAATTGCTCCAAATTAAAACAAAGTAGCTTTGTAAAACACGAAATGTTTACAGAACACCAACAGGAAGATGTCAAATGCGTCCTCGAATGGAGAACGAACCACAATCAGTTAGCGAGTTCTCCAAGACGAAGAACTTGAAAACATTAGCCAAATTTTTTCAAGTTGCAATCCATTTCCATCCTGCACTGGCCATCCGCAGCCCGGCAAGGCACTCAGTCATCATTTCACTGCACTTGTGGAGTATTTTTAGACAAAATTTGACAATTATTTTCTGGTTTACATCATCGCAAACATGTTTTTTGGGCTTTTAAAAGTGATACTTAAAATAGATGCCCACTAGCCTCTTTTAAAAGAAGTTTCATTGCCTTTCCCCTTACAATATTTGTTACCATAATTTATTATACATTTAATTTGTGAATCCCTGTTAGCTAATATACTGTATATCCCTGTTAGTTAATAAGTGGACGGGACCTCTTCGGAACCCTCCTCGTCGTATCCCTTTACACGTGTCTCGTTGGTGGTTTAATACAGATTTAATTGTATAGGGTTGATAAATCTGCGATCAGGCTCTATTGTCGTTTCAATTGCTAAACCTTTCCCGCCTTTAACGCAAAATAAAAATCGTGGCAGGTTAACCCTCGGACGTACACGGCGGGGTGGATGCCCCCCCCCCCCCCCCCCCCCAATAAGGACCGTGTTTCTCTGATGTTTTCAAGAGCATTTATTGTTGGCACATCCTGTCTCCAGTAGCTGTTTGTTTATCCTTTTGACATATTTTGGATGACGTCACGGTCCCCAGCAGCGCTTCAACGCATAATATTTACCTTATCTTGTAGAGCACACCACAGGCTGATATTTACCTTATTTACCTTCGTATTAAGTTGTAGTTTATATTAAATTGTTAATGCCTGATGTATTTACCGTGTTTTTAAATAAAGATGATGATGATGATGATGATAATGATGATGATGATGATGATAATGATAATGATAATGATGATGATGATGATGATAATGATGATGATGATGATGATGATGATGATGATGATGATGATGCACATCACAGGCTATTACATGTAAAATATTTTCGAAATATTGTAACACTGTAAAACCCAAGGGGGAAACAGCCCCCCTCCCCCCTCTCTCCCCCGTACTACGGTAGGGATATAAGTTTACTTGTAGGTCCGAGGATTAAGAGTTATGAAAGATAACTTTTATGTGTCTTTATATGCTTTTGTCTTATGTTTTTAATCATTCGTGACAGGCATTTGTACGGACAAGTCTAATTCAGACGCTTTGATTTCAAGTAGCTTTGATACTGCTTGTGGAGCTTGCCAAGTGGTTGCCATATGCACAAGGGTTTGGCCAAAATGATTAGGCTTGTCCTTTACAATAGTACTTTCACAAAGTAGAAATTCCACAATCTCCCAGCGATTGCTCCGTGCCGCTGCCATAGCTGGTGATTCTCCAAACTGATCGCTAAAAAAAGTAAAAGAAAACACGCGGATTTAAACAATAGAGTCCTCTCATAACTACAGAATAGAAATACATCAACGAACTGTGCTGGGCTGTGCTGGGCGTAGCAAGTCTAGGCTCTGACGCAAGCAGGAAGAAACATACCTGCTATACTCATTTGCGTGATACGGCGTCGCATATAGAACCGTTTTGTGTGTGTGTTTGTTGTAGACGCTAACTCCCAGAGTCAATTATGGAGACATAAAAATAGTTCTAACTTTTGAGTCTGTCAACGAAATCCTATGGTGTGATCATTCAAATGCAGCCTCTCCAACAGTTCTTTTGCGTGGTACCATTTACAGTTTTCTTGAATTTTGATCTCTGGTACAAGAATTAACTTAAGCAGGAATAAATACCATATGTAACTTACGTGGCATTGACTTCAGCACCGACTTCAACAAGTCTCTTCGCGATATTCACATCAGCCGCAAAGTGCAGCGGTGTCTGTCCGCGTGATGTAGTGACATTTACATCAGCAAAGATCATAGCAGGGAGGTCAACAACTCTTACATTGCCTTTAGTTTCAGCTGCAACATGCAACAGTGTCCTTTTCCAAGGAATGACGAGAATTTTCTGTAGCATCTCTATGGCTTTTTCCTATGCATTAATGAGACTCTTTAGTGTATCTCTGTTTCCTTTTCTCACCGTTGATATTAGCATGCGTTTGCAGAACTCCGATTCAACAAAAACGTTTAAATCAATGCCAGCCTTAACTAGAAACTTTGCCACAGACAGCTGGTCTTCAATAACCGCGAATTCTAAAGCAGTTTTTCCGCTGACGTCGCTTGCATTAATATCAGGTCCTTTACTGAGAAGAAATTTCACGGTCGTCGCATGACCTTCTTAAGCGGCCAACATCAAAGGCGTCTGACCACTTGACGTCGTATTATTAATTTTCGCGCCTTTTTGTATCAAAACACTAACTGTGTCATTGTGACCATTGCAAGCGGCCTAATGAAGTGCCGTAGCTCGTTCCAAATGATCTCTCGAGCGTCCATTGTGCGAATTACCTAAGTTCGGTCTAGTGGAACGATTAACATCACATCCGTTCTCGAGAAGAAAAACGACAGTGTCTATTCGGCCATGTTGAGATGCACAATGAAGAGGTGTCAGTCCGTTGCAATCTTCGTCATGCATCCAAGCTTCTGCCCGAAGAAGAAGTTTAACAATATCCAAAGAGTTGTTCGATGCGGCAAAATGTAAAGCAGTTCGTTGTTTGTTGTCTCTCTCTTGTACACGAGCTCCATTAGCGACGAGCGTTGAGACTAATGCGAAATTCGCAGTTAAGTTCCTCTATAGGTAAAATTTAAAATTCGCGAATAAGTGTCTCTGTGTGTATATGTAAGTTGAAGGATTAAAGAGGACGCATCGATTCTCTGTGACTCTGAGTTTCACGCCGAAGCGCGCGTCAGACAGAACTTTATTCTACTAAGAACATACCTTCTTATATACAAGTTAGATGAGTGGCTAATTAATTCGCTAGTGTGCTAATCTGCCCTACGTGTGAAATGATCA
>JAJGOT010000835.1:12500-137500 GCA_022457155.1 Cladopsammia gracilis | reverse complement strand
CCTAAAACTTTTATGGCGTATGTTAGATTCAAAGATTACCTTCTTGTCAAGAATTTTTCAATTGGAATAAAGGTTAGTTCCAGAAACTCAGCTTCTGAAAATTTTTGCGACTTTATCCACTTACTTTGAAGTGTACAATGAAGCCCGTACTTCTCTACATTTTAAGTTCCGAATGAAAACTAAGCTCATTGTTTTTTAAGCCTTCAGTTGAATTGTTTGATCATTCCATGCAAATAATTTGTTTAACCATAAACCTCTAATTTTTGTTAGCTTCATTTTCCTCTTGCTAATTGATCATCCTTGCTTGGACACATAATCAGAATTTAAACTGCATCGGGTACAAAAGTATTCAATGAAAAAATCTCAAAAACAAAACACGATAAAGCGTAAGATAGTCTTAAATGGAATCGGCGTAAAATAATTATCCAAAACAACAAAGTTATAAGCAGTTCCACTGTGAAGATCTGTCTTATTTAGAAGTTATCTTAGGATTTGTAGGAACATTTATAAACTTCAGTTCAGTGAATTTCAATCGAAAATTCCTCAATTTGAAAGCCATTGTTTTCTCTTTGGGATCCATAATTTTTGAGCTTTCCACTAATAGCTACACCTTCAGTTAAATGAACTTCACAAAGTACATATCGAGGTTGTTTTGATTGTCATTGATCGCTGCATGTAAGCTTTTCCAAGCCAATGTTAAATGAAAATATATTCCTGTTGTTGATATCAGTTTTAAAATATTAAAGCTTAGTGTTCTTTTGTCGTTAAGCCGTTTTTTGTTTGCGTGCGTGGGAATTTTTTTTTATTTTGTAGGTTTGAGCAGCAACTTATCGTTTACAAGAAACATATGTTCTCTTCTCATCTTCTAACAGACCACAATATGCAATAAGGCACTAAACCGGCTCGAGTTGTGAAATTCGTTTTCCTCACGCTTGTGTTGATGCAGTGGAAAATTGAACTTTGTTTACTTTACAGTTTCGCTTGCGCGGTTTTCTATGAGTTTACCGGCACAACAGTTAATAGGTCTTTGGCCAATCAGAACGCGCGTAGTATCTCAGTTATTTTCCTCGACCGTATTAACAGCAACATCACAAAAACATGCAACTTCAACCAATGGAAAAACACCGCATCCGTAATTAACTGGTTCAAATATGTTCAAAACAAACAAGGCTCCAGCTTCATCTGCTTCGACATTGAAGAGTTCTACCCCTCCATCAGCCAAGACCTCCTTAACAAAGCACTCGACTTCGCCTCTAACTACGATAACATCACCGCCGACGAAAGAAACATCATAATCCACGCTAAAAGCTCTATCCTAATCCACAAGAACCAACCCTGGCAAAAGAAAGGCAGCACGACATTCGACGTCACCATGGGACTACACATTACCATAGAAGCTAACAAACAAATCATTAACTTCCTAGAAGTCACATTTAACCTCAACCAAAGTACCTATCAGCCCTTCACTAAACCGAACACTAAACTTCAATACGTCCACCGCGAGAGCAATCACCCGCCCATCACTGCAAAGAACATTCCCGCCGGCATCAACAAACGCCTTTCATCCCTATCTTCCGACAAAGCATCCTTTGACAAAGCCGTCCCTCCATACCAGAAAGCACTCGACGAAAGCGGCTACCAATACACGCTACAGTATGAACCTCCAACAACAAACAGACGGAAAAACAGACAACGCAACAACATCATCTGGTATAACCCTCCATTTAGCAAAAACACCAGCACCAACATCGGATACAAGTTCCTCGCCCTAATAGACAAGCACTTCCCTAAAGATCACAAGCTCCGAAAAATCTTCAACCGCAACACCATAAAAATAAGTTACAGCTGCATGAATAACGCCAAACAGATAATTGATAACCATAATAAGCAGATTCTAAAGTCATCCACGCAAGCCAACGACGCCGCCACAGCTAACTCTAATACCACTCAAGACAAGAAGACATGCAACTGCCGACAAAAGAACAGATGCCCACTCGACGGAAACTGCCTACAATCATCAGTCATCTAGCAAGCTACAGTCACGCGCAACGACAACAACACAACAGAAACATACATCGGACTCACGGAAAACGACTTCAAAACAACATACCGAAACCACACCGCATCATTCCGCCACTCTAAACACAGAAACTCAACTGAACTAAGCAAGTACATCTGGACTCTCAAAGACAACAACATCGAACACTATATTTCATGGCGCATCCTGTCTTCGCATTCACCGTACAACAGCTCAAGCAAAAGATGCAACCTCTGCCTAAAGGAAAAATTTCTAATCATTTGCCGACCGAAACTTTCTACACTTAACAAACGTAATGAACTCGTGTCTTCTTGCCGCCATAGAAACAAAGCCCTTCTACGCAACAGCTGAACTGTTAAACTTCGCGCCGCATAGATTTGTTATTGTTATTATGTAAATTATTTTGTATATAAGAAGCGACGGTAAGGAATATTCTTATTGAATCCCCTGATGAGTGGGCAACCACGAAACAGGCTTGTCGGGATGAAAGCGTAGTTTATTTGTTTCTTTACTCCATAAACATATATATATATATATATATATATATATATATATATATATATATATATATATATATATATATATATATATATATATATATATATATTTCGCTCGAATTCACGCGTCTCAGCTCCCGAAGGACGACGAATTTATTAACCTCGCTACGCTCGGGCCTTCGGCTCTCGCTTCGCGAGGAAAAACTCATTAATAATTGATGACCATTTTGTCCAATCCGATGCTCCTCTCTAGTCACGAGGAAAGCACTCTTTACCACATAAAATAGCTCCACATCTTCACTGACACAATAGCCACTCACTGCCCGGATGGGATTAAGTTATGGGAGAAATAATTTTGCCGGGCAATGAGCAGTACGAAGAAAGGGACAAGAATCGTCGCCGAAGGGGAGGTGGGTGGGTCAGATATAATCAGCCCTGAACAGTACAGTGTGCTTATATTAAGGAAAGGGGCATCTTTGACGCAGTATGTACTATAGGCGATATTATGGATTACACGAAACTTTATAATCTACCCGGGCTCATGGTCACCATAGATTTCGAGAAGGCCTTCGATTCTCTTAGTTGGAATTTTCTTTTCAAGACGCTTTGGAAAAGTTCAAGTTCATTAAGTGGGTACGCATCTTCTATAGGAATATATTGAGCCGCGTTATGAATAATGGAGTAGCAACCCCTTCTTTTTTCAATTAAAGGAGGAGTTAGACAGGGAGACCCTTTATCACCCTATTTATTTATACTTGCTTTAGAAGCCCTTCTTGTTTCTATTAAACAAAATCAAGATATCAATGGTATAGAAGTAGAGAAAAAAAAAGTTAAATGCATTGTCTTCGCAGATGACCTAACAAATTTTCTACGAGATAAGGAATCATACGCTGCACTCAGCTCTCTGCTGAACACATACGGCGAATGGTAAGGTCTTAAGTTAAACAAAGATGAAAAGGAAGCCTATTGGTTAGTAGTTTCCATTTTAACCATGATACTTTTGATATAAATAAGGTTAACGAACCTATCGAAATATTGGGGGTCTTTTTTACTTACGATCGACACAAAAGCAAAGAAATTTATTTTGATTCAATTTTAAAATCTATAAAGAAGTCGCTGAATTGTTTCTAATGGAGGAACCTAACGCTAATCGGTAAAATTCAACTTGGTAAAACGTACACCATTCCGAAGTTATGTATCGAACTTCTCTTATTTCTTTTAATAAAAATATAATTAAGAGCATAAACGCTGTGATATTCAACTTTGTGTGGAAAGGCAAAGAAAAAATAAAGAGATTAGTTTTAATTAGTGATTATGAAGACGGAGGTCTAAAATGCCTCATATCGAATCCTTAATTACAACACAGAGAATTGTAAGTATCAAAAGATATTTAGACGAGAATGTTAGCCCGTGGAAAGCCTTCTCGCCTTATTATCTTAAAAATATAGGATCTTCATTTCTGCTTCAATGCTATTTCAAATCATCTAATTTACCTTCCAAACTACCTATTTTATAAAGAATGCCTTGAAGCCTGGTCAGAGTTTAACACCCACACTCCTGCAACAAAACAGGACGTTTTAAATGAAATCATTTGGAACAACCATAACCTCTTAATTAACAAACAGTCAATATATAATTAAAAAAAAATATAAGAAGCAGGCTTTGTGAAACTAAGGGATATCCTGTCAAATAATTATCTGTTAAACCACATAATCATTCTAGGGAAACGAACTATTAATCTATACCGTTACAAGAATATCAACCTTCTTTATCCCTACTGAAGGCCAAAACAAGAGAAACCCGAAAACTAGAATTTATTATTGCAATGTAGAACAAAAAAGAATATTTCCATTATAAGAAATGACAAAATATGTTGTTGCACTCGGGTGAATTAAGGAATGGGCCGTCTCGTCCGATTTAAAGGGGGGTGGTTTATTTTAAAACATATTTGACTTACTGACTTTAAACTTTCTAAGAGGCTTTTAATTGTCGAAAAAAATTTTTTTCGCTAACATGAATGGACTTGATACGTCACGTGACTTGCCACGCCCAATTTTTAGCAATTTTTTTCGATCCAAATTTACGAGATTTTGGAAAAATATATTTCTACTTAATTTGATTTTTATCAATGGCCATTAGCACAAAGTTTATGAAACCGATCGGGGTTTTCCAAAGTTATTTGTTTTCTGCAAACTATTACGTTTTAATTTTAGAGAGGGACTGGGACTAGAAGAAAACAATGAATAATTATGCAGCAATAACAGTTTTTGAAATTCCCCGTTTAATTTGACGTATCACTCTGTAAATTAAAGACCAAGGAAGGAAAAACGGGAGCTTTTAATTGAATTTTCATGCCGTAATCTAAAAATTCCAAATTTTGCATAATTTAGGGCGTGGCAGGTCATGTGACCCCAACAGACACAGGGTATCATCCAAAAATGGTTTTGTTTCTTAGTCCATGATTATAAGATCAAATATTAGGGGTCGCTGAATAAAGCTAGAAAAAATGATGAAAACCCAGTATTACAAGAGGAGCCATGCCTTAATTCACGCGAGCAATCTTTTCTTTTTCAAAATAGGCAGCACTGAGCATATATGTATTAGTAATATATATATAGTTAGCCTTAGCCTAACAGCGTCGCCCTTTGAAGAACCTCTGAACAAGCTTAACTAAGATGAAACGTAACTTAAGTGAAAGGTCGGAAGCACAAGAATTAAGATTGACGACCGGGCTATTTTTCAATTTTAGCAATTCTCAAAAACAGTATTACCCGACCGTCTGCACAGTACATTTAGACCGTACAAAAGTTCACAAAAACAACTTTTTCTCCGTCTAGAAAAACTATTACGACTATTTTCTGAATAAAATACAGTTGTTGCTTGTCAAAAAATGCCTGAGAAACTGATTTGGAAATCAAAATTGCAAAAATACACAAACATATTTGCATAAGGCGACGCGAGTATAAAATCTAAGTTTTATTTTGTTTACATAAAATCGCTTTTAAATCTATGTAATGAATGAACAAACACATAAAAATGGACAATACAACCTTCTTTCGAAAAAATTTATTCAAATCTCCATTAGTTTATGTTTAAAAGCAAAACGCGTACCATTTAATTATATAGCGCATCGAGGCCGAGCCGTGTCTTCGATAAAATTCAAGAAATTAGTACAACTGAATTTAAGCTACACGTTTATAAACAATTCTCCAAAACTAACGAGAACACAAACAAAAAGTTCAATCACAGATTGAAATCAAGATAAATTCCCATCGAAAAATGTAATTTGTTTTACCTTTAAGTCCCTCCGGCGACTACTGTACTTGGAAATTCTTTAAATCTCCGCTTTGGTGCCGAAAACCGTAAAACGAACCCATCTCTTCGCATTGTTCCTCTATGCAAGATTTTATCCCAGAAAGCTCTTCTTTTTCCACTAAAGCGGCTTCTGAGTATCCCTTAATCAGTATCCCTGTCTTGAGTAGCAAACCGCAAAAAAAAAAAAAAAAAATGTTGGGTGATAACCACTTTCATTCTCCGCTAAAAAACAGCAAAAAAATCCTTCAACGGCTGAAGTATTTACCGAGCTGACGGCTGTGTAGCCGCGCGAAAAACAAAGCCTCAAAGATCCCGGATGTTTTGTGGCGTCGTACGCGCATGTTTTGCGACGTCATACGCGCCAGCGAGCTAGCCCAACGCGTACGGCGGGCGTTCGGCGGCGGGCGTTCAGCGGGTAGACAAAGCGCCAGCGAAACATTCCGCTAGCCATGACCATGAAAAATGAGGGCGTACAGTAGGTTCTATGAGTATGGTGCTCCTCCGGGCCTTCGGCCCGCGGGCTCCGCTATAAATTAAAGTATTTATAAATATTATAATAAAAAAAACTACATGTAGTCTGGCTGACTGTGACATAAATATATCATATTGTATCATTGTAATCAGTGCATTTAGTGTCTTTGTGTTGTTATTAGTATATGTGAAAGGGTACGAGCAGCGCTTATGCTAGAATTAGTATATAGTATTTAATGTCAGTAGTGTGTTTCTGTAAATGAACTTAGATAAGCAATAAATGGTGTAAAAAAGAGTGATACAACACAACACCAATAAATGTTTCAACGATTTTATTCGGCAATTTTGACTTTATATATTGCTTAAAACGTTGAATTCGAAATTCCATACAATGTCATATTTTCAAATATCATTAATATGCAGACATTACGCTTGGGTTTCCTGTGCTATTTATAGGAATGAAACCGTCGATTTATAAATATGTAAATTGCTAACACAGTCCTATCCTGAGAGGTTTAATGATGCTCAATCAACCGGCTACTCATCTCGTTTTCACCTCAAGGTGGAATTTAGTAGTGGAAGAAATCAAGTACTACGTACGTACATCACGGCAGACTGATCTGTTTTAAAGGTAACATTTTTTATCATTCTTGCACCGAATGTAGACTGAAACACAATACGTAAGCAGTGCCTGAGTCGAATCCGTGACCCCAACGATTTAATAACGAGCTGCGATGAGATTCAAATGACAGACAAGATTCGTTTCTCTAGCCAGCCAGTTTGAGTTGTCGGAGTTGATAACACAGGCATTTAGCTTCAACGAACATCTGCTAAATATTTTCACACATTATTAATGAACAAAACGAAGGTTTTTAGGAACATGGCACGGATGCTTATGATAACATAAAAACCTCTTCTTTTTAACATTATTCTGGCACGGTTGAGCTAACCAGAAAATGCATTCAACATTTTAAAACGATCCGGTACCTGCTTTCTTTATACATTTGAAAACCGTAACTAGCAGAGGACGAAATATATTAATGAACTGTGTTCTAAAGTCAACTTAAAGATTAACATTTGAGGTGTTTAGTGGATTTTAAGGATTCGTAATACATATAGATAGGCTGAACCTAACAGCGTCGCTCACTGAACAACCTTAACTAAGGTGAAACTTAACTAAGGTGAAAGGCCGGAAGCACAAGTAGTAAATATTTTACTCCTTTTTTATATGGATTAGTTGCCAATTCCTTTCTTGCCGGGTCTTCTTAAAGTTATGCTTTATGACTTTAGTTTCACCGACAGAATTAATTATGTCAAAGCCTGTTATTATGTTCACTTTCCCTTCTTGCTTGCTTAATGTCGAAGCCTGTTATCATGGAAAAAATGTATTGGTATAGAATTATGGTATGACAATCTTTGGAGTTGGAATAATGGTATAGAATTATTGGGATTTCTTGGCAGGAGTTAATTAGAAGTGCATTCTGAGCGTTATATACATCTGATACCAGCTATTAACTTGCGTCATGATACGCTCCAGTGAGAGTTAAGCCCCTACTATTTATAGGAATGAAACCCTCGATTTATAAATATGTAAATTGCCAACACAGTCCTATCCTAAGAGGTTCAATGATACTCAATCAACCGGCTACTCATCTCGTTTTAACTTCAAGGTGGAATTTAGTAGTGGAAGAAATCAAGTACTACGTACGTACATCACGGCAGACTGATCTGTTTTAAAGGTAACATTTTTTTATCATTCTTGCACCGAATGTAGACTGAAACACAATACGTAAGCAGTACCTGAGGCGAATCCGTGACCCCAACGATTAATAATAACGAGCTGCGATGAGATTCAAATGACAGACAAGATTCGTTTCTCTAGCCAGTTTGAGTTGTCGGAGTTGATAACACAGGCATTTAGCTTCAACGAACATCTGCTAAATATTTTTCATAAATTATTAATGAACAAAACGAAGGTTTTTAGGAACATGGCATTGTTGCTTATGATAACATAAAAGCCTCTTCTTTTTAACATTATTTTGGCACGGTTGAGCTAACCAGAGAAATTAATTCAACATTCTAGAACGTACCTGCTTTCTTTATACATTTGAAAGCCGTAACTAACACAGGACGAAATATATTAATTAACTGTGTTCTAAAGCCAACTTAAAGGTTAACATTTGAGGTGTTTAGTGGATTTTAAAGATTCGTAATATATATAGATAGACTGAGCCTAACAGCGTCGCTCTCTGAACAAGCTTAACTAAGGTGAAACTTAACTACGGTGAAAGGCACGAACCACAAGAATTAAAGGGATACTCTATACCCCACCACAATTTTTTTTAAAAAAAGATAGCTTATAACCCAAATAAAAGATATTGAAAAAAAATAGCAGTCAATCATTTTTAAATTTCGTACAAATGGGAAAAGTTTTTGACCTGCTGGTCGAGCTTCACCGCTTTAGCCCAAAACCGGAAATGACGTAGAAGAGAGAACCCGCAAACCTTTCCGGTGAGATTATTTTGACGGTCGAAGAGAAATCCTTCACTAAAAAGAGAGAGCACGTTTTGCCTAAGAAACTAATAATGCATCAGCGCTATATGAAGCTGGTGGATGTTCTAACACTCGCAAAGATGGAGTTAGCCTTCATAAACGGCCTTAAGATCCCAACTTTGCTTGGCTGTGAACGAATGCCGTGAAACGCGTTCTGATTTTCTTAACCCGAGGACCTCTACCCGACTTTGCAGTTTCTGGGTTAAAATGCCTGTAAAAGCATTTTTAAACCCGACGCCGTTCCCTCCATTTTTAAAAGTGATCTTTCCACAAAATAAGAAGCCAGGACGAGAAAACGACAAGAACGTGTCCTCATCAGCACATTGCTTGCGCCGGACCATCCAAAGAGAAGCCGTTAATATGAGCTTTTAGGAAACGAGAAGCTGCTAGGGTATGTTTATTTGAGAAGGAATTAAGACCTGTCATTACAATGTAAAGCGAAGAAAAGCTAGCAAAAAATATACTAGAAATACGTGTCTCGCAGGACCTCGTGAAGCTCGGGGAAGGATGCACTGCAATATTTTAGCGATGTGGGAGGAAGAGATGGAATTTCTGATTTGACTGGAGAGGTTAGGTTGTATGCCGGCAATGGCCTCGAAATTTAAAGTTGAGACATTTTTGTTCCCAGTCCGCTTTCATTTAACTTGTACTTTGTCCCCTGTCTTCCTAAAATAAAATAAATGGGAGCTGGTACTGGTCAGTATTGGGTTTTGAGCTCCTGGTTGCTGTAACTGCTATGGCACTCGGTACCAAAAGCCTCCTCCCACCCCCCAACCTATCTTCATTAATATTTGTCAGAAGGAAAATGGGTCTGAAAGTGGATGTATAGTACTGTGGACATGGGTCCTGGACAATATGCAGTGTGGTTGTGTTTATTTTGATTGGGTGAAAGTCTGTTTATTAGGAATACAGCTGACTCCTGCTGTCTCGATTAAATTAACCTTTTCCCTTTAGATACTGCTGTAGTTTTTGTTCTACATATTGGGTATCAAATAATTGCTAACCCAATTCACAATTAATATTTGCTTGAATGGTCAAAAGATGGCCAAAGAGCGATGTCGTATGGTGGTACAGTTGTAGTAAAAATAATTTAATCTTACTGAAAAACAGCAATGAGACTACAGTAACTTAGAATAGTAAAACATTCTAACATACCATAGGTAATAGTAATTAAATGTAACATTATCAAACATATACATTAGTTTTCATAAAAGCAAAACCAAAGTTATTACTTTGGCCAATCAGAACATACATGTCAATCCAATGAACTAATCAGAGCTTGGAGAAATTACAGGAAGGCCAGTGCCAAGCCCGGGAAAATGCATGCGAGCAACTCATGATTGGTTTTGGTTTTATTTTCGATTGGTTAAGAAAGTGGCACGAGATTCTCCGAGAAGTACCAATACTATATTTTGGATACAGGTAATGAGAATTACGAAATTGATTGCAAAACATGAATATTCAAGATGAAGCAACAGATCCTCTGCAAATGCCATAAGCAATGTTTAGATACCAGGATGGAGAATTCGTAGGTTAAGACCAGGACTTAGGTCTTCATGACCAGTAAGTCCATTTAAAAATCTCAAAATCAAAATTAATTTGTAGATGTACGTTGTGCTTACTGGTGTACATTGTGCTTACTGGTGTCAATACAGTACAGTTCACAAAGCTATATAACTATATATATAACTATATAAAGCTATATAACTACAGTGAATTTGTATTCAATTGTACAGACAACTCATGTTAAGGTGATCAGGTTCTCAATTTGCATAATCTATGTATCGTACACTGATATTGTGAGGAGATTTTGAATACTGATCACCGTTCCAATCCAGTGTTTACCTATACAGTTGCTACATATTAGCTGGTCATGATTGCTAACAGAAAAAGTGTTTTTTTTTTTTACAAAATGTTTTTATCCAAATTGTAAATAGAAATTCTCATTACTAAACAGCTGTTTGAATAGTATTTCTTATTGAACTATTTTATAAGCCATGCCCTAAACTCAATATACCGTATACAAAATATGTTCTGCTCACTGCTCATTCACAAACAATACATTATGTAAATGTTGTATATTTGTGAAATAATTTCCACCTGTGTGATCTGTAGTTTTGATCATACTTGATAAAAGAAATTACATGTTGACACCATGGATACATTTTGTACAACCATATATCTGTGCTGGAAAAAGTTTTGGCTTCCATAAGATCTGACCAGTTGCACCTGTCATTATTAGTGACCTTAGTAAGAATATCAATAAACATCAATTTACAGTGTGTACTGAGAGAATAGTTTCCAGTGTTTGAGTACTAACATATTATATTGTAAAATATTTACTCTTATCATCTCCCTATCAGTTGTTGAGCAACTTAAAAGCTTTTTTTTGTGCAAAAGGTAGATTAAAGAATAATTTATGGAGGAAGGTATGCTTACTTGCCTTTATATAAAGGTTGTTTCAATTGAAGAACATTGGATAGCGCGGATTAAAGTGCGGTGATTTCAGCTGGATATCTTAATCGTTCTTCTTCTCTGAGATTTTCCTGTAATCCGTTTTTGCTTTTCCCTACCGTATGAAAGATATGGTGTAATTCTTGTCGCCTCTCGTCGCGTCTATAAACAGAATCATTTTGTCCAACACTTCCAATCGGTGTCGCCTCTCCTGATCGGTTTCGTTCAGAATTTTTTAATGGCTGCATTTTGTCAAGGCGTTTGAACCTGCTCATCAAACGATTTGTATATATATATATAAATTTCATTGAATGCAGATCAGACTTCAGAAAATATTCATTCAAAACGAATGAATATCTTCTGAAGTCTGATCTGCATTCAATGAAATTTGTCTTTGCTCCTCTAATGAATTAGAGTTGAGCGCTTTTTGAAATCCATTCTACTGAACTGTCATAGAATTTATATATATATATATATATATATATATATATTAGTTGATTTGCAGAACTGCTGTCAGAGTGCTCAATAGGAAAACTAGAGCATAAATGTAAGAAGACAGTCTGATCAACTGATTCGACTTGGCATTTTATTACTAACTAGTTTCGTACCGCACAACTTGTACGGCACTCATCAGATAAAATTGCCGAATACAAGGCAACTTGAAAGAAACTTGAAAGGCAACTTGAAAGAAACTTTCAAATACCAGCGATGACAAACTTCGAGAAGAGATTACTTAGCATGATCGAAAACATGAAATTCAGAAAGGTCAAATGCTGGTTTCAACAAAAGCTTTCATCAGACATTCAAAACAACATCAAGAAGACCGATGAGCTGTTAATACCCGATGACAAGACCACTAATTTCTATAAGATGGGGACAACCACTTATAATAATCTCCTGCACAAGAACATCACGAAGGCCTACAAGAAAGTGACCCCGAACACCACGAACCCCATCGAGGTTGAAGCCAAAAGCATTGCCAAAAAGCTAGATCTAGATGATCGAATTAATCTTATTGCTAAACGAGAAGCCTTCATAACCCTTAAGGATCACAAACCCAACTTTGTGAACAATCCTACATGTCGCCTTATCAACCCGGCTAAATCTGAGATCGGAAAAATCAGCAAAAAGATCCTTAACCGAATAAACACTAACATTGTTAACAAGCTCAAATTAAATCAATGGAAAAACACTAAGGCTGTTTTGAGCTGGTTCAACAGCATAGAAAACAAGAAAACCTACTCGTTCTTCGCTTTTGATGTGGTCGATTTTTACCCATCCATTTCAATCGACCTGCTTAATGCCGCACTAGAATTTGCATCCAACTACGATAACATCACCGCCGATGAAAAGCGCATCGTCCTACATGCAAAAAATCTCTCCTGTACAACTCTGGCGAAGCATGGGGTAAAAAAGCATCGTCTAATCTCTTCGATGTCACCATGGGTAGCTATGACGGTGCCGAATCATGTGAGCTCGTTGGCGCATTTCTCCTACACAAAATCAAAGAGAAATATGGCAACAACTTCGGCTTATACAGAGATGACGGCCTCGGGATAACGAATGCATCACCTCGCCAAGTAGAGCTTATAAAGAAAGATCTATGCAACATATTCAGCGAGCATGGCCTCAAAATTACAATTGAAGCCAACAAAAAAATCGTCAACTTCCTCGACGTCACTCTCAACCTTTTCAACGGAACATACATGCCTTATACCAAGCCCAACAACATCCCACTTTACATCCACAAGAAATCTAACCATCCACCGCAGATCATTGAAAACATCCCAAAGTCAGTCAACAAAAGGCTCTCCGAGATCTCTTATGACCAAGATTCTTTTGACAATGCAGTGCCACCCTATCAGAAAGCCCTTAATGACAGCGGATACAAGCACCGCCTTGCTTTTTCACCGCCAACCGCTTCAGAACCGCCAAACTCCGATAGAAAGAATCGCCACAGAGGTAATATATATATATATATATATATATATATATATATATATATATATATATATATATATATATATATATATATTTATATATATATATAGATAGGCCAAGCCTAACAGCGTAGCACTTTGAACAAGCTTAACTAAGGTGAAACTTAACTAAGGTGAAAGGTTGGAAGCACAAGAATTAAGATTGGCGAACGGGCTATTTTCAATTTTAGCAATTCTCAAAAACAGTATTACCCGACCGTCTGCACAGTACATTTAGACCGTACAAAAGTTCACAAAAACAACTTTTCTCTGTCTAGAATAACTAGTACGACTACTTTCCGAATAAAATACAGTTTTTGTTTGTCAAAAATTGCCCGAGAAACTGATTTGGAAATCAAAATTGCATAAGGCGACGGGAGTGAAGACAGAAAATCTAAGTCTTGTTTTGTTTACATAAAATAGCTTTTTAATCTATGTAATGAATGAACAAAGACATAAAAACGGACAACACAATCTTCTTTCGAAAAATTTTATTCAAATCTCCATTAATTTATGTTTAAAAGCAGAACACGTACCATTTATGAAGGCTGAGCTGTCCTCGTTGAAATTCAAGATAACAACACGACTTAATTTGAACGTTTCATAAACATGTACCCAAACCTTAAGAGAACACAAAGGAAAAGTTAATCAAAAATTGATATCAACATAAATTCCCATCGAAAAGTGTGATTTATTTTACCTTTAAGGCACTAGACTGCTTGGAAATTCGTTAAAACTCCGCTTCTTCGGTTCTGAAATCCGTAATGAAAACAAGACATCTCCCCGCATTGCTCCTGCATTGATAATACAGTATGAAGTTCCTCGAAGCAAGATTTTATCCCTGAAAACTCTAGATCTTCTTTTTCCACTAAAGCGGCTTCTGAGTATTCCTTAATTAGTATCCCTGTCTTGAGTAGCAAACCGCGAAAAAAATCCAGAGAAATAACGACTTTACTGCTCCGCCTAACACTGCGAAAGATCCAACTTTTTTAAAACTTTAAAAAGTGTTTACCGAGCTGACGGCTGTGTAGCCGCGCGTGTGGCGTTATACGCGCATGTTTTGCGACGTCATACGCGCCCGCGAGCTAGCTAGCCTTGCGCGACACACATGTTGCAGACACGCGCCCGCGAAACATTCTGCTAGTCATAACCATGAAAAATGCGGGCATCGGTTCTATGAGTATGGGGCTGCGCAGCCTGGCCTTCGGCCAGGCCAGTGCTCCGCTATAACACTGGAAAACTTGAACCATTTACAGACTTCACAAAAGTTGGTTAAATCTCTGTAAAATGTCTAGATTTCCATTGTAAATTAAGAACTCTTTAAATGCGCGCATTCACAGAGTTTTTATAACTCCGTAAAAAGTCTGTAAATTTTAACACATTTTCTCCGCTAAGATCGCATAAAATGTGTATATAATCTTGTTAAAATCTCTGTGAATTTAATGTAGAATTTACAGAGATTTTATGCGACAAACAACAAATGTCTGTAAAATCTCTTTACTTTCTCTGTAAAAATTACACGAGAAAACAATCTCTGTAAACCCGTAAACATAAAATCTCCATGTTATCTCTGTAAAAAGTGAGCGAAAAAAAAGTGCATGAAATGTCTGTAAAATGGATACAAAAAAACTACGCAAAATGTTAATGTAAAGTACATAAAATGTTTGTAAAATGTAGATATTTTAATGCACAAAATCTTAGCAAAATGTTCACGTTTTCTCTGTAAATTAAGCACGTAAAAGGGACGCGTGAAAAATGCACAACATAAAATGTCAATAAAATATCTGTAAAAAGCTAACGAAACTTTGAACAAAATGTTAGTAAAATGTCCCCGATAAGAGCACAAAAAAATGTCACAAAGGAGTTCATATGTCTGTAAAAATGTAGAAAAATTTATTGCAACTATAATTAATACCTTTCAAAATGTGTATATTACATGTACTCTCAATAGAATCTAACTGTAGAAATTAGACTGTTGCTACAGATAAACAAAAGGTTTCTACAACCTGACTGCCATAAAACTGAAGTTCTAGAAAAAGGAATAGCGAAATTCAAATTCATGTTGTCATAAAGGTATTTCTTAAGGTATACTGTACATGTATTCTGTGTTAAATCTTGATGTAATCCCATATGTTGTATTTCCTAAGAACCAGAACAAGAAAACACTCAACATTAAATTATAGCAAACTGTAAAAATTAATTTTTCTCTTAATCTCTATAATTTAAGGTATAAAAATTAGTCCAACAACTGGGTTACATGGAAATAACTCTAAAATAAATAGTATTAAGGAATCAATTTTATTATAATAATAAACATTAACACTTTGCTCTTTCATGAGAATAGCATGAAACACGGTATAGACATGTAGCAGATTTAAATAAATTTTCATTTTATAAAATTATGTAAACAGAATTATTAAATAAATAATTCTGAAATTATTATAATTGAAATAATCTCATATAATAATAAACCTGTTTCAACAATATGCTCATAGATTGTATTAATTATCGATATTATTATTATTATTATTTTTATTATTATTATTTATTTCTGCACAATCCTTTAGAGTGATTTTACTTAACCCGTGAAATAATTAATAGATAGTGGACTACTATGCACTAATTCCATTGTATTCCTTTGTTCACTGTGGCTGTTTGGCCATAATTGTTGGATACTGTTTCACGAGTGTAGTACAATCACTCTATTACCTTTTGTATTATTCAGCTGGTAAATTCTACTTATGTTTAACATTATACTTTTCCCGGCCTGTTAAATCAATAAAATCGATGATCGCTAAAATCGATATCAATCGATGCCAATTAATCGATTGATTTTGGAAATCGATGATCAATCGATGACGTATGTTTTTGTGATAATTCGATTGACCATTGCCCATTGATATCGATTGCCATCGATTGCCATCGATCCCTGGTTATATGGACGGCAACATAACAAGACTTACACTGAAAACGGTTTTTGAAGTCGCCAAAGCGGAGCGACTAAATCCCTCTGTAGGTGACCAAGTTGTCCGCGATGACATCAGTCACCTTAAAAGCATTGCCATGATCTCCCCTTTTCTTGCTTGCGGAAAGTTGTCACCAATTGCAACAGTGAATGAACACTCCTGGTAGACCAGATATTGTGTTCGGAATTTTGTAACACGAGCTCCGAGAAAACACGCAAAATCGATAAAATCGATCATTTGCAGGACATTTTTTTGTGATTATCGATTGATCATCGATTGGCCGATATCAATTAACTAATTTTATCGATTGATCGATTGGATTTCCGATGATCGAGTGCCATCGATTTAACAGGCCGGGTACTTTTTAAAGGCCCATTTTCACCCTTGATTCAACGGGTTCAAATAGGTTCTCAATTCTTTCATATTGCTCCAAATACGTCCACTCAATTATTATTATTTTTTAAATAACTTATGAACAAAATATTATTACATTATCCTGCCTCAAATTAATCACTCAACATAAGGTTATCTTTTGTAATAAGCTTTGTTTCATGTTTTCTTCTGACTTTGCCGTTATCAAAAAGTGCTTTTCCTAAAACTACATGTATAACCAATCCTTCCTTAGTATATGACTATCCTTTTGGGACAGTCACACCCAATAATTATTTCGTGCCTTCTTGACATTCACGATGGTAACACTTTTCACTTTCCCTTTATTTAAAAGTTTCTTTCCTAAAAGTATGACTAAAGCTTCTTTGCAATATGTTTGACCTTTTTGGAAAAGTCACGCCCAATTTGGTCAGCTCCTTTTTGAAATTCATTACTTTACATCACTGAGTTTCTTGGCATTCAGAAAAAAAAACAATGCAGCAATTGATGCATAGGATGGTGAAATCTGAAACGAAACAAAATAATGCATGCCAGTCAGAATGTACTTTTTTTTTTATAATTTAAACAATGAGTTTGAGACCTCCATCAAAACCGACTAGTCTCACACTAGCTTTTCAACATTATTTTTGGAAAATGTAGCCATGTCCTACACTGTACACATTGTACAGGTCAGAGTATACAAGAGCAGGGCTTTGCAGTAGCAGTGCCTGGTGTTTCCTGGCAACTTACTTTTGCCCTGAGGCAACTAGGAAATTTAAGTTTTTGCATAAAACTCATAATGCTGGGCACCCTGGTTTTCACAGGTTGAGAGCTTTCAGTTCCCTACAATCATTCTCAGAGCACAGCCCTCAAGAGCCACCGCTCTTGTTTCACAACCTGCCTTTTCTCCTACTCAATGTTGTCATCCCTGCCTAGTAACGGGTAACCTTGCAATACAATAAATCAGCTTTTTCAACAAATGCATCAAAAGGATGTTGCTAAACCCTCAACCTGAATCCCCTGTATCTAATCACCACAAATATCAAGCCCATTATAAATGTATTAACTTACTAGATTCTGTTTCAACAGCATCAGGTTGTTTGTTATCCTCGGTTCTGTCCTCAGTCTATAAATTATGAACCAGAAAAAAAAAACATTTTTGACTGACAGTATACAGCTGTAGGGTAAGTGTTTTCATAAGGAATTAATTAATCTATGTACTGTACAGGGAGTCATATTGGTTATCATTAAGTTAAAAAAGCATCATATGATAAAAATAATAAAACAAAAGCCAGAGGAATTCTGCAAACTCTAAATAATGCTGTTACACCTCTGATTGGAATGCTGTATCACAAAATTAATAAGACTCTAGTAAGACTGTCTGGTAATGTGGCAGTACTCATTTACTCCTAATCTTCAAAACAACTACAGTGTATATAATTCCCTTTTATATAACAAAAATTAGAAATTTATAAATGAGTTTTCCTGTTTCACTTTTCTTGAAGTGTGTTAGTTTCCCAGTGTTTCTGCTGGTAATATGTACAATGTAGTTCTTTATTCAGGGTTTAATTCATAACAACATACTTACTTGCATGTTGTCATGCAGTGTCACTGCAATTATCATCACTTCATGTATCTTCTACAGTGTAACCTGTTGTTCTGTTTTGTAATTAGAAAAAAATATTGTTAGATTAAGAATGCCATTTGTTCATTGTTTACGTATAGATTAGTTTGATCAACTGAATTGTTGATAAAGTAAATAAGGCTGAAGTTTTGAGGTCTAGCAGAAAAAAAAAAACATTACCTTTTTAATCCTTTTATGGTGGCAAAAGAGTTTTTATAGGCATCAACAGGGCTGATAACAATTGTTTCACTCCCCCACCAATTCATTATCATAGCTTCATTTGGAACCCAACTGCTTTATATTCATGTGTCTATCATAATTATACATGCAAAACAAGACCAGTGCAAATTATGCTCCTGTGCATGTATAAACACAACACAGAGTAATGCAACTTCTGCATACAGCACTGTAGTTTAAAGTCTACTCTGGGTTAAAAGGGAATTGTGTGCTAATGCGACCATGACTACAGAATCTATCCTCAAAGAGACAGGTGGAGTCCAGAAGCAGAGGTTAGTAATACTGATGTCTATGATGCCCAAATGCACTCTTACAGTACATGCATGGGAAGGTTAGAAATCAAGAGGAATTCCCATGGTGATGCAATGCATTGTAACTTGCAATACAATGTATCAGGCTGGGGGTTAGACAAACTAAAATTAATCAACAAGTTCCATTGCTGCAAGATGAAAGATACAGTAGTATTCATGTACCTCTGGCTCAGACCATTCTACATCTTTTTCATTACTGCATGTTATATGTACAGCAGTACTGTAGTTTTGTCAGCTTTCTAATAAATAAAGGAAATAGTCACCATTTACATGTAGATAAAAAAAAAAAAACTTCAAACTTTGACTACATACCTGTACATGCATGTATTAATTAGACAACCAAGGCTGTGCTCTAAGAAAAATAGTTGGGAGCCCGAAGTCTCCAAACACTTGAAATCTGGGGTGCTCAGCATATATTAAGTTTTTAGGATATATAGGTAATATATAATCCTTTCAGTCATATTACTAGGAGATGTTAATTTCATATTACTAGGAGCTAATGTTAATTTTTGTTTTTATTTTTGACAACCCGCCTCGATTAGCTATGCTAACTGCGGGTTGTCAAAGTTTAAAATATTGTTATATTAATAATGAAATAAAGTTGTTGTTGTTGTTGTGCAAAAACAAAGATTTCCTGGTTGCCTAGATCGAGGTAAAATTTTGCAATGTTGGGCTGTGTTCTAGCAACACACAGTGGCCCATAGCATGTCACTTTTGACCTTGGGTGATCAGAAAGTGAACAAACATGTAGCTTTTGACAATACTTCTAAGCTGGCACCAATAATGTAGATTTAGAGCACAGCCTTACAGCCTTGACAAGGCTGTACAGTCCATTGTAAAGTAAAAATAACGTAATGATACAACAGCATGTATTTACCCACACAATGGCTACAGCTGTACATGTACATGAATGCTGTGTTTAAAACTATTCTTGATTCTACACTGTATTTTTGTTTTATCCTCGTTAGCAAACATTACATGTACACATACAGCTGTATCTCACACAGACTAAAGAAAAAAAAATAAGTGAAGTGCAACAGCTACCTACATGATCAATCAACATGCTGATACATGTTCCTACAACAACAAATTAAAATTGCCTTCTTTTGTGGTGGGCCTTTCTTGTTACAAAGAGCTATCCGATATGATGTTTGTGAACTACATGCACTAAAACCATACATGTACATGTGCTAAAAAATAGACTGAACTGAGGACGTTTACAAAACATGGACCTGGGTCCATGGACCACCCCTACTTTTTGTCAATTTTAATTTTTTTTTCCAAATTTTTCTGTCAGTCTAAAGGATGGACTGCGGGCTGAGAACCGGGTATAAAACACAGTCTTAAGTTTAAATAAATATGGCATTTAACATCAATATTTAACTTCCTACTATTTTATGCTTTTGTCAACATTGTATTTTATACAATGTATGCAGCCTGATTCCTGGCTGGTACTGTTGGGGCAGGAGCATGTGAAGTTTTAGTGCTCTCCCAACATTTTTGTTTGACGATGTAGAACAAGAAGGACTGGGCCAAGTCCCAAGCTACAGTGTGCTATTACATGTACATGTATTATGGGATGCAGACAATCCCATGTGCTTTTCTTTTGGGTTCAGATAAAACAAAGTCTAGTGGAGTATAAACAAACACATGCCAAAGCCAGTACCATACCACCCTGGATCCAGAGGTCCGTTCTCTGAATATCATGAGTGAAATTAACCGCATAGACGGTTAGAAGAAGCTCGCGAGACGGACCTCTGGTCACTCGAATATACAACCCCATTTTCATGCGAGGATGTAGTTCAGAATCTGAACTTGGTCGCTGATTGGTTACTCCTACTTGTTTACAGACTCTACCGGGAGTTAATGATGCAACAGCAACTTCGATTGGCTGGACCAAAACAATTCGCCACGTGCGAGTGAGAAACCGGTTTTCCAAAGTGAAGCCACACAAACAATGGCAGACGTAGATAGAGATTGCGGCTTTTGCAACCTTTAAGAAACGCTGTGGATTACTCTTTAGTATCCAAATTTTCAAAATATCAGAGAACTAAAGCCAGTTCAGAAAGAAGCGCTGTTGAAATTTATTCAGCGCAAGGATGTCTTGAAAAGAGGTGTTGACAGGCCAGAGACGACTTATTAATTTGTGTTATCGTGGAGTGTGACCTTCAGAGTTTTGTTTGAACGAGGAAAATTTTTATCTCTATTTAATTTTTATCTCTAGCACGGAGGTGTGCTTTGGAGTTGCAGGTATTCTCTCTGAAAGATTTCGCTGACCACTGGTAAGTGACAGGAAGAGAAATAGGTGTAACTGGATTAATTGCGTGCGGATATCAATTTGTTTGTTAAATCTCTCGCCTTTGAAAACGGTTGTATCCAGAAAGTTTACTTCTTTGTCTGAGATTAATGTTTGTTTGTAAGGACAATAAAATCTTCTATCTCCTTTTTCTCAACACTCTACAGTGAAAAAATGTCATCAATGTCTCTTTTCCACTGGAGTGGATTTGATTTTAAAATATTTCTGTCTCGACCGCGGAATATTGTCACGCATAACGGCACCATGTGCGTTTTAAACATGTCAGCTGTCAGATTTAATGTAAACAAACAGACAAGGTTTAAAACCGGTTTGGTGAGATATCCGATCCACAAATCGCATGGAATTGAGGTTGTGTACTCGAGTGCCCAGAGGTTTTTATTTTTTCTCGGCGCGTTGCGCCTCGTTGTCGCGGCTTCGCCACTCAAAATCGCCGTTTTCACTAAAAAATAAAAACCTCTGGCACCCAGGGTAGTACCATACTAACTGTTTAGAAATAATAACAAACAAAATCAATCGTTATCTTGTTCCGACATTCATCAGTATGGTTGCTTGTGCATGCCTTTGTTTATACTCCACCAGGCCTATCAGTACAAGCACATGCACAACGAATCCAAAAGAAAAGCACATGGGATTGTCTGCATCCCGTAATTATAGTCGCTTGGGACTTGGTCCAATCCTTCTAGTTCTTGTTCTACATGTACTTGTGTCTTGATGTTGCTACTTGATGTTGAATGCCATATTTATTTAAACTGAAGACTGTGTTTTATACCCTGTACCTAGTCTGCATATACTGACAGAAAAATTTAGAAAAAAAAAAACTGACAAAAATTAAATGTGGTCCATCAGGTGGTCCATGTACACCTGGTCCATGTTTTGTATATCTCCCTGAACTGACTATTGTCATTTTTTTGGTACTGATTAACTGAGCAATGTTCACCTTTTCCAACGGTTTTACCTCCAACAATTTAGCATGTGTACATAACAAGTCAGTGGTCTTATGGCCTACAGTATGGTTTCCTAAGCATGGACGGCAAAGGCCCCAGCAAATAAGAAGTAGATAATACTGTACATGTACATGTACTTCATGTTAAAAATCAACATCACTTGAACAGAATTGCAAGATTGAAAGGAATATTAAAATAAAAGTTTTAGTTTCTTATAAGCTGATTTATTCAAATTGGTTCTGTCCTGGTTTTCTGGTTTACCGATACACAAGGACAAAAACAAAAGACTAAACAAAATACAACGTGAAATCCCTTATGGGACGTTCCATTTTTTATCCGCACCCCCCCTAAAGAAGGAGTGTTTTTGCAAAGGAGGGTTCGGATTTTTCCTTCAAAGGTGCCGACAAAAAAATGACCCCTCGGATTTTATTTTTCAAAGGGCGGCGATAAAAAATTGACCCCTCGGATTTTTTTTTTTTTAATTTTTTTTTTACTTTATTTGCAACACAAAAACACTACTTACAAAACGATTAATTACATAACTTACAATACGTACAATACTTAACACTAATTACAGTATAAGTAAATTAATACATCAGTTGTCCTAAAAATAATAAATATAGTTGTTGTAAAAAAAATAAAGACAAAAAAAACATAGGGAAAAGGGCACGGACAGGAGAGATAGTGGCTTACTTTCTTAGCTTGCTTACAGCTCAGATTAAACATTCACAGTTGTTAAACATATTTACATTCTAGGAAGATGAGGAAAAACTCGGTAAAGTAAGGCCATTTACAAAACCGAGCAAGCCATTCCACTTTTTTTTGAAGGATGTTTTTGTAAGAGAGTGTTTTTCTAACAAAGCATAGTATTCAATTTGTTGAATCATGCCTAAAATCTGTGGAAACGTTTGCTTCATTCTACAGGCGTGTATAAAATATCGTGCAAGAAGAGTACAGAAATCAAGTAGAGATGGTGCGGAAGTTTCCGTGTTTAAGCCTAGAGCCAACAGTTTATTTATTTTGTCATTATCGGAAAGTAGGCCTTGAGTGATTATCCAGTTTTCCAAAGCTTTCCTAAAAGATTGCACTATAGGGCAGTCCCAAAAAAGATGTAACAGTGTTTCCGGATTGTTTTGACAGAAAGAGCACATTTCATTATCCTTTATTCCAATCTTACTCAAAAATGTATTAGTGGCGATTCTGCGGTGAATAAACTTGAATTGAAAGTTCCTAAGTTTGCAGCTTTGAGTACAAATAAAAGGTTTCAAAAATATTTTGCTGCCATTAAATGGTTTCTAGCTTTTCGATTTCACAGTCTACTTCCCACTTTGTTTGGCTTTTTTCAGGAGCAGTCACTTTTTTGGATAACAGAGCCTTATAGACAGCGCGGCTAAGATTTTTTAAAGAAGCGCCAAATTTGTAGTATTCGAACGCCTGCTGAACAAAGGACCATTCTAAGGTATCAAAGGCTTTTTCGAAATCGACAAATAATAGAAGACCTGGAATTTTTTCTTCTTCTGTATGTCTTATCAAACCATCGATCAATCGGATGTTTTCGCTGATAGATCTATCTTTAAGAAAGCCTGTTTGATCGTGATTTATGAGCTTAGGAAGCACCTTTTTTAGCCGATTCGCTATTGCCTTTGTTGCAATTTTGTAATCTGTATTTAGAAGAGTGAGAGGGCGCCAGTTTTTCAAATTTGAAAGAATATTGTTCTTTTTAGGGATAAGTTTAATTAACCCTCTCCTTTGGGAAATTCCCAGCCTTCCGCGATTGTAAGACGCGTTGATTGCCTTTATGAACAAATTGGATATATCTTTCCAAAAGACCTTGTAAAATTCAGCTGGTATTCCGTCCGTACCTGGAGATTTATTAGGTTCCATTGTTTTAGGGCTTCAAAACATTCTTTCTCCGTCAGTATTCCTTCACAAGAGATTGCATCTTCTGAAGATAATTTACATTCATTGTTTTCAGGGAAGAAAAGGTCTTTACCGGTATTTATGTTTGCATTTTCCTTTTTTTTTGTGATGTATATAGATTTTTGTAGAATCGTTTGCATTCTTCTAGTATGTCTTTGTCTTTGGTAAGAGTGCGCCCGTTTGCCACCTTTAGCTGCCCTATGACGCTTTGTTTATTATGTCTTTTTTCAAGGTTAAGAAAATACCTGCTGTTTTTTTCGCCCTCGTTGTACCATTTCGCTCTACTTCTTATTATAGCTCCTTTTGTTTTGTATTGATTAACGAGTTCGAATTCACGCTTGGCTTTATCTAAAGATTCAATAGCTAAGGTTTTCTCGTGAGGAAGTGTTTTGGCATCTTCCACGATTTTCTCAAGTATGAAGATTTTGTTTTCGATCTGTTTTTCCAAGTTTGTTTGTTATACTTTCTTTTTCTTTGCATATCTAATCGAGCACTCTCTTACTTTTAGCTTAACCATTTCCCAAAGCAGAGAGTCGTCAACATTTTGATCGTCCTCATATTGCTCTTTAACACCCTGAATGGTCGCTTTGATGTCGGCAATAAATTCCGATTCAATAAGGAAAGACGTATTTAATTTCCAGTAGCCGGGGCCTCTGGGGTTGGTTTGCAGTGTGACCGATAGTGTAACCATTGAGTGATCTGTCCTATAGCCAGGTATAATATCGGAATGCGAGACATTCGGGCTCAAGCCTTGATTAATTAAAAATAGTTTAATCTACAATGGATTTCTGGTTTTCGCTGCCTCCAGGTGTACCTTAGTTCATCCCAGTGCATATCTCTCCATATATCGGTCAAATCTAAATTTGCGGCTATATTTTTGAGTTTGTTTAAAGCTTTGTTGTGAGTTGTCGGATTACCCCCCTTTTTGTCTTTCTTTATGTCTTGAACTAGATTAAAATCGCCACCAAAAATTATATCGTCGCAGGTGAAATCTGTTGTGATGTCTAAAACTTTCTGCATAAAGTCTGGGTCGTCCTTATTGGGTGCATATATATTTATCAACGTTATAATTCTTTCGCTTGTAGCCAATTCTGCTATGATGAATCTACCCTCTGGATCGGAGTATTGCTTAAGAAGTTGAAAAGAGAAATTGTTGTTAAAAAGAATACAGACTCCTGCTTTCGAGCTAGAGCAGCTGCTGAAAATTGTTTTATAGCCCCATTCATTCGTCCAAATCGTAGCGGTATCTTTTGTGGAATGAACCTCTTGTAGGAAGTAAATCGAAAATTTTTTGTTCCTTAGCCATCTGAAAGATTCCCTTCGTTTTACCTCGTCACCTAGACCTCGTACATTCAATGAACAAATTGTGAATTCTTTCAGTGTCACAGTTTTAAGTGATTGCAAATTCAGCTGGGCTGCTAGCCATTTTCATTGAATTATTTCCAAATCTCCTACCATTAATAGTGTGCATAATTCCTAAAAAAATTAATTATAATGCTATTAAGAAAAAAAAAGAATAAAACCAAATCTTTCGAGTGCTTTGAAGGCTTAATGGGAGCCTGACCAAAAAAATAATTGTGGTTTTCAGCTGAAGCCAGTTTCACTTTTAATTATGGTAATACCGCTAGTTATTTACGAGTGCTAATGTTAAATACAGTAAAGTTAAAATTCAAAACGGTTTCTTACGCACGTTCCTTGACATCCTTAGGAATGGTATCAACAGTGTATTCTTGGTCCTCAATAAAGAGTGTCCTTCCAATGACCTTTGCCTCTTTGCCCTGTTCTTTTGCTTTAAACATGGCCTTGATTAGAGGCCTTCTTTCTTGTATTGCTCGAGCGTAATCCGCCGTGATGTAAGCTCCATTGAAACGCAGGCTGTTCTTGAGGTTCCCTTTTTTTAAAGACATGATCTCGATCTTCTCTACCCACAAATCTTGCTATTATTGGTCTTGGTCGGTCGTTCTTCGGTTTGCCAACTCTGTGAACTGCTTGGAATCTCATGTGGGAGGTGTCAATGTTTAGTTCATTTTGTAGAATGTCACAGAGTAGTTCTTTTGTTGAAACTTTCTCACCTTCTTCGGCCAGTTCAGGGATGTTATTAACTTTTAAGTTTTTTCTTCGTGTGTAATTTTCTAGGGCAGTGCCCTCGGATTTTTGCCATCTTTGGGGGGGGGGGGGGGTGCGGATAAAAAATGGAACGTCCCTATGAAGACTGTGAGCTCGTACAGTCACCAAGAAAGAACCCTGAAATTTGTAGAAAATCTTCAGTACAGGTGGCCAAAAAATAGTATTTTAAGTGGTTTACATTGTTAACGTAAGCTTACTTACCTTTGGGAACACAAGGGCAGCAAGAATGAAGATCTGGAATTGGTGTAGCATTAAAGAACTAGCCAACTGTCATGGCGGTCATATTTGACTTGACGATGCATGTAGGTTGGAAGGAATCGTATGCATAGCCATCGTTGATATGTTGTAAAAACATTGCATGCAGCTTATTCAGAAAACGTGGAACGAGAAAAAGGCTGAAATCACAAGTTCTCTTTTAAAAGCAAGTGAAGTTTTGATCACTGAAAGCGACCAGCAAAATTAGAAGTTCGTTGAAAGAAGCGCCAACACGAACTGCCCGCCGGGAATGACTCTCTTGCGCATGATAAATTCGCACCCAAGACCTCTCGGCCCAGCGGCCGAGCGGCCTAACGGAAAATTGCCTTGATGATTGCCTTTGATTTATTTTATTTTATTTTATTTTATTCACCATAATGCATTTCTTTTGAATCTCTCGTTCTTCGGAAATCATTCCTATTTCCGGTCCAGGTAAATCCAGGCTTTAAAAATACCTCTTTCAAGAGCTGTTTAGGCAAGGCTAAAATATTAAACTGCTGTGTCAGCTTTGTGCCTGTCACCGGTTTTCACTTTTTTCATTGACATGTGAAGTAAAGATTTGTTGTCCAAATGGTACACAACCGTCGTTGAACTAAGCTGTGTCTTGTATTTTAAAATATTTTTTTCTTTGAATAAAACCTTTTTTTACCGCGCTCGCTTGCGAACTTGAAGCGGCAATCTCTTATGTGTGTGCTTTTGCTCTCGTTGAAGTAGATGTCGGACTGTTACTAAGAGACGGACCATTATTTTTCTGGAGGGGGGGGTGGGGATGAGAAATATTGAAAAAAATTGTTTGCAGGGCCTGAAAAGACAAAATAAATTGTTTGCAAACACGATATGTGTAAAAAAAAATGTTTGCAGAGAAGTCAGATAAATTATTAAAAAATATTAGTTCCAAAACTGAATATTGCTGTGATGATTCTTTCCATTTGGCTGCACAAGACAACTCCTTCACCTTGCCTTCGCAAAAAGCAGCCAAAAAACTCTTCGTTGTGCCAGAGCTTAAGGTCAGAATCTCAACGGGTTTTCATTCAAGGAATGCCGCTTGCCTTACCATTTAACGTTGACATTCTGTCCGAGAAATGGGCGAGTTTCAGAAGTCTGTCATCTTCCTGACGATATCACCATCAAAGCTAATGGGTCAATAACTGTTTACAAGCTAGTTATTTGGCCGAGTAATATAACCTATCGCGATGGGAATCATTTCAAATTAGCAACTGCCTTCACCGCTGGTACCACAGCCCGTGGGAACAACGTCAGAAGAGGAATCGCGAAAAAGCCTGCTACTCCCTTTGCCTGATTTCCTGTCGTATGCCCTTTATTTGCGCCAGTAGCTACGTAGGAATTAAAACGGTGAATCATGTATAAAGGAACAACAAACTATAAATTACAAGGAGCGTATGTGGCCAAAATAACTGGCTATAGCCCTATTGATATTTTTTCGAAAAATAACTTATCTAAATTATTTTTTAGCACCAGAGAAGATAGAACTGTAAAAAATGAAAAAAAAATTGCAGGAAGGTGTTCTTGGAAAAAAATGATTGCAGAGGCACATAAATTAAAAAAAAAAATGTTTGCAGAGGAAATTTTCTCATCCCCCCCCAGCTCCAGAAAAATAATGGTCCCTCCCTAAGTTCACTCAAAATAAAGAGTTGTTTCAACAATTCGCTTTATTGGGTTAAGAATAAACGCATATTTTGAATTTTAGTGAGAAGCACTTTAATACTCACTGTGGTGAGGAAGTTTTTAATCGTATGTTTGAGTAAAAGTGACTTCCACTTGATTTTCTCAAAATAAGGATTTGTTTCAACTCAATGTGAGATTAAATATTTAAGTCAAATTTCAAATAAACTAACTAAAAATATCGAGTAAAATGCCTACTTTACTAAAAGAAAAATTAGTCAGTTTTACTCATTTGCGTCAATTTACAGAGATTTTGTGATGCCCAGTTTACATCATCATTACAGAGATTTTATAATTCCTTACTGGCGTCAATTTACAGAGATTTTATAATGCCCCGTTTGCGTCAATTTACAGAGATTTTATAATGTCTCGTTTGTGTCAATTTGCAGAGATTTTATAATGCCCCGTTTGTGTCAATTTACAGAGTTTTTTATAATGCCCCGTTTGTGTCAATTTACAGACATTTTATAGTGCCCCGTTTGTGTCAATTTACAGACATTTTATACTGTCTTGTTAGGTAGGTACTAAACTTATTTATCGTGCACGGGGTCAGTTCATAATACATGCTCTTCCGTCGAGCCTTAAACAACACTGAATAGATTAATTACTTAACTAAATTAAATTATCTAACTAAATTCATTATATATACGAGATTATACTAAAAACCATGAAAAGTATCCTTTATTAACTATTATTAAATTAGATATAAGGTAAATGCATGATTTAAAAGAGCTAAGGGTGGGTTACATTTTAGCGCTCAAATGCAAGCTGTTCCAGAAAATAGAACCGCTATATTGAAAGCTTCGTTTGCCTGCTTCAGTACTCGGTCTACGAACGAAAAGGTTGTATTTTGAATTTCTTAGATTATGTGAGTGAACACTGGATGTAGCTTTAAAATTACTATTTAGACGATTCGGAGAAAGATTATGTTTGTATGTGTCAATTTACAGAGATTTTAATTTATAATTCTCCGTTTGTCATTACTTGTTCAGTCCGCTTGGGGACCACATTAATTTACAGAGATTTGCCATTTACAGACATTTTATATTAGAAGTGTAGGCATTATAAAATCTTTGTAAATAGTAGATTTACAAACATTGTTGGCAGATTTTATAAAGTCTGTAAATTGTAAGTCTTTCCCCTCATTTCAGCTCCTAGAATTTATAAACATTTTACAAGAATTTTATAAAGAACAAGACAACAAAACTATATAAAATGTCTGTCAAAAGAATTTACAGAGATTTTGTTTTTAACAGGTGAAAGTATCAAGTCTGTAAATTCAAGATTTATAGATATCTTATGAAGTCTGTAAATGGTTCAAATTTTCCAGTGATAATTTGGTACAACCCCCCATTCAGTAAGAATGTCGCCACCAACGTCGTACGGACTTTTCTTAAGATCTTCGACGAAGAATTCCCAAAGGACCACGTGTTACACAAGATCGTCAACCGTAACACAGTGAAAATCAGTTACAGCTGCATGTCCAACTTGAAACAAAACATCGACAGCCATAACAAGTCAACCCTTCACAAAAAGATTGTGCCATCACAAAGATGCAACTGCAGAAAATCAGCTGACTGTCCTTTGGCTGGGAATTGCCTTATGGAATCCGTGGTTTACCAAGCAACAGTAGCAACGAAGGACAACAGGCCTGACCAGACCTACGTAGGCCTTACTGACAGTTTTTGTGTTTTGGGTTTCTGCTTGAGTTTAGCAGAAGAAAATACGCTGAATTTTAACGGGCCTGAAGATGGTTTTTGTTTGTTCGATGTGGGCTACGTTAAATTCGACGTATTTTTAACATTGACGTTGGAATCGGCGGAGGAAAATGGCGACCTTGGGAATTTTGATAGCAAAGGGGATTTGAAAAGATTGCAAAAATGTTGATGAGCCAGAATCGGCTTTTTATAACTACTCACGACAATAGCACTATTTTCCGATTTTTCGATTTTCGCTTAATTCTACTTCCTCCGGAGCTCTCTCCACAGCGGCTTAAGCAAATGAAGGGTGTTGTCAAAAATTTTGATTTCAAAACATACACCCCACGGCAATAAAAAACATATGGCAAGCCGACTTTAGAATATTCGGTTAGGTTCAATTGCCAGACCTAACCTCTATTTAACCGGAAGAGAAAAGTATTTAAAATACAATAAAGTGATAACCTAAAAAAAGAATATTAAGTGCTTAGTACGAAGGCGTTCTTTTAGTTTCCTTAAATTCGCAGTTTTTAATCTCTGGTCAATAAGACAGAAAGGAAGCCGTTCTTGAAACAATCAACCCATGCATCCATTCTTATTAATTAATGTTATTTGCATTTATATTTATCTCTTTTTTGCTGCAGTTTCTATGGCAACAGCTTCTATTTTAACAGCATCATCATACGGTGGTATCGATTTTGATGAACTTTGCCGTTTACAAGTAAAAACTTATTCTTTTAACGTGGTTGATTTGAAAAAGAAAACACTGTCAGAAAAAAAAGATTTACTAATTTGTAAGATACGTGATACGATAGAACAATTGGAATTTCATTCCGATAAATGTATTAAAAAATTCTGTATTGGAAAAACATTCGCAGAAGCAAGAAAAGATAAAACCTTCGATCCCGCAAATGTTAATACTTGGAGATTAGGTGGTATAAGTAACCGCTGGCGCCAAAAATACAAGCGAGAAGAATATAATGGACTGGTTGTACTGTGTGCTGTCAGCCGCAAAACGCTCACCGAACACATTGAATTCAAAGGAGTGAAAAGGAAGTGCAATACAGATGTTTGGAATCAAGAGTTCTATGCGTTGGCCCTTGAAAGCGCTTTGATCTCCCACTATGCTTTCGAAGCCTGTGATCATCGGTTGGCAAACGAGTCGTTGCATCCAGGATGCTTAAAAAAGGAAGGGTCCGCAGGATATGTTATTTACTTTGCTTTTAAGTACGAGGAAACAGAGGACTCAAGGGAAAAAGAGGAAATGGAGGTAAGAAATTGGCATGTGACATTTTTCTTTCTTAACATTTAGGGATTATAAAGTGGGAGTAGTGATGCCATGGACAGACTTTCAAAATATTATAACTTGAACATAACACGTTTCAGATTCCCAGGTAACAAACACTCGTACGTCTTTCGATTGCTCCCTATATAATACTGACCACTGTAGGTTGCTGTAGCAGAAACGTAAAATCTAACAGTTTAGCCCATCAAACATCCCCTTTAGCGGTTTTTCAATCCACAGATGATGGCTCGTTATTCTGCAAGTACTGGATAACACAAAATCGGTCAATTCAAAACACAGAATGATTGAGTATGAAATGACCTCAGTGATCTCGCAGTTTTTTTTAAATTCCGCAGAATTCCACACGCACCATGTTAAGCATGACCTTTGCGAACAATTCTGGCGGGCATTTAAGATGGGAGTAGAAAATGAATGCCATTTGTCCGCCACTTAACATGGGTTCAATGGAAACATCTCGTTCGCGTTTCAAGCAATCCAAAAACGCTTCGCTGATTACATGAATCTATATTATGGGGTGGTTTATAAATTTTTGGGTAATTTCTCAACTAGTTTAAGGCCTGGGTCAAGGGCTTTGACCAGGAAAAAACGGTTTATTCGTAATGACTTTTACAAACGGAATGGAACTGAATCGAAATTTGGCATATAGAAAGAGATTATCGTCGTTAACATTTTTAAGTATAATAAGTATTGGCATAGGTCACGTGACATGTCACGTTTGACGAATTGGTGACGGGTTTAAGAGAAAACATCAAATAAAAATGCTTTTCTGATGCAGGTTAAATATCTCCAGCCCTTCACGTTTGGAATGAGTGTCCATTAATCTCTAAAAAAATATGAGGACAAAGGTCATTTTTCAGTCCAAAATTCAACCTATAATTATTTATAACTGTAATTTAAAGATTTGAGGACAATCATTCTAAACGTAGAAGGTTAAATATGTTAAACCTCCATCGGAAAAGCTAATTTATTTAACTATACAAAGAAAATTCGCTACCAAATCGCCGATTTACGCAGTTTTAAAATTTTGATCACGTGACATTGCACGTGACCAAACTTTTGCGTTAAGGCAAAAGAAAACATCAAAATTAACATTCAGGGAAAATTTCATTTTGATCTGGGTTTTCTCGGTGAAGATATTAAGTGTCAACCATATTTTCCGAACACACTTTAAACCCAGGCCTTAACCCTATTCAGACTGGGCTTTTTTAGGCAAACTGTGACTGAAGGGGTGGGGGAGGGGGGGGCTCCTCGGACCCCCCCTCCTTCATATCTCTAGAACCAGTAAGGCTAGAACCGTGAAATTTTCACACAATGTTCATCTCCATACAAGGAAACCTCACACCCAGTTGTGACCTGCCACACCCAATTATGACGTCACAAAGACGTCATTTTAGTTTTTCCGACGTTTCTTTGATATTTTTCCATCCAGATACTTAAAATATTAAATATAACTGTAAAATCATTTTTTTAATATTAAAACATAATAAATACAAACAAGGATACACTTGTAAAGCGAGAAAAGGCAAAGAAAGGCGATAAAACTATAATTTTGAAATTATTGTCCGCCATCTTGGATCCGCCATCTTGGATTTCCTATTTTTTCGTTTAAATTAAAATTTAAAGAATATCTAAAAGAGAAAAGGATCAGAATGTATAAAACACGTATCAAACTAATGTTTATTATCCAAACAATGAACTTAGAAGCGTTATTTAATAAATAGTACAAAATTTTTCTCTATAAGTAAAAGTGAGCAAACATTTGCCTACCCCTCCCCCCCAAATATTTGATGTTGAAAATTTTTGATGTCTTTCAAGAACTAGTCCCAAGAAATTCTAACAAGAAAATGCACTATAAGTCAAAGAACAAGATCTTAAAATAAAAAATCACCATCTTTTAATATTTTGAAAACCTATGTGTCAAAAACCGGTTGCCATGGCAACATGGTTAATCACACTGACATGTTATGGATACCAAAATGTCCCGAGATAAATGATAAATTCTAGGAAAAGTCAGAAAACTTCAGCCTCATAGCTATTTCGGTTTAAGAGTTATCACAATTTTACTGCAGGGGGTGGGTTCGAAAAGCCCCCCCCCCCCCCCTCCCAGTCTGAATAGGGTTAAACTGCTTGAGTTGTGGGCATGTTTGGGAGAAAATAGTTTTTTCTCAAAGGATTTGTAAAATTGAGAGAAATAAGATATTTTGAAGATTTAATGAAGTTTTAAATTAGAATTTGTAGTTCATAATTAATAGATTGACACTAAAATAGTCCACTATTAACCTGGGGTGCTCTTGCGTGGGTATCAACTGTCTGTTAGTGTTCCAAAAATCATTTCTTTTTCTATCCCTCCTTTAAACATCTTAAATTTAATTTCAATTCAGGTGTACCACCGCCTAAATCCTCGGACGGACACGCAAACTTATAGCCCCACCTTGGTACAAGGGAGGTCCCCCCTCCCCCCCTCCGTTGAGTTTTTGTCGTGTTACAATATTTTGATAATATTTTACCTCTAATAGATAGCCTGTGAGGTTATACAAGGAAAGGTATATATTATTGGTTGTAGCGCTCCTGGGGCTCCGTGACGTCATCTAAAATGGCCGCCAAGATGGCCACCATCTTGGATTTTACTAAAAATTCAAATTGATCAGAAAAATGCCGAAATTACAAATTTTTTTGATAGATTTGTAAAAACATGATACAATGAAACAATTTGCTGCTTTTGATAGCGTTTTATATATGTTTTTTTCACCGACACGCATTTTTATTCAAAAATTGCTTGACTTCATGCTACCTATTGCGTCATATCTCTTTACTGCATAGCAACCAATTGTTGCCAAATTATACCAAAACGTGTCACAAGGATAAACAACAGCTGCTGAAGACGGCATGTGCTAACAATAAGTCCTCTTGAAAAAAAATTGGTGAAATTGGGGTAGCATCCAACTATGGCGCTTTTTCAGGGTCAAAATTAAGTGTATAGTTACGATACAAATTGAATTGCCAAATAAATTGTTAACGTACGTGATGAATTCTGTTAATGGCCTCTGTTGACTTGCTCTCTTGCAATGGAATGGTTTTGTTGCGTCATGACTTTCAAATGTGCACTTCTTACTCGAGTTTATTTGAATATGGGGTACGCGCATGCATTTACTTTTGAAATCTCTTTGCATGCTGACTTGCGAATGCGCTTGTGTAATGCAATTCCCCCAACATGAAACGTATGCATTATTACTTTTGAAATCTCTTTACATGCTGACTTGCGAAAGATGTAGTAGTAGGATTATTTGATGATGAAAACAAAGGAACCATTTTATAAAATACGACTTACAAAACCATGGCCATCTTTTATACCCTCACATTTGCGAATAGAAACGCGACTTGCAATGACTTTTGAATTAACTTTCGTCTCACCTCAATGACTTGGGAATTTTCAGCCAGGCGCTACCTACCCTACAGGGCCCGAAAAGAGTCTGGAAACTAGGTCACATACCAACCTTCTCCCCAGTGTCTTTGGGTCAAAAATAAAAAATGGCGGCGGGCGTAGATTATCACGCATGTAAGCTTATAAATGTTTTGTGAAACAGCATAAATTATAGAAGCAGGATTGAACGTGTTTTGAAATTAACAACTAATATGAACAATAAAATTGCAAACATGTTTACGGGAAACGTGTTTCATTAAAACGTGTTTACTCTAAACATGTTTCGGTACTGATGTGAAAAAACCGAATTAATCGTCGGTTGGTTAAGACAACAAAGTCACGAGTTTTGGCAACACGAGTGTTCTGGTGATCGTAACAATCAGGATCAATCACGGAGTCACGATTAGCGTTTTTGTCACGAATTGAAACCACAAAGTCACGATTTGAGGTTCCATTAACTTTTTCCCCCGAAATGGGAGAGCTCACAAAGTCACGATTTGTGGCAGCAAGCAAGTGAAGGCGCTTTTCACAGACAGGAAAACGCAAGTGTGATCTACACAAAATGAAACCCCAAAGTCACGGTTGGAGGTATCATAAAGTGTATATCAACGAAAGAATAAACCCAGAGTCACTATTATTAGTGGCACAGGTCTTATCTCTGCAAACAGATGAAACCGGCCGCAACGTCAAACAGCAAACAGTGCGATAGCCCACATTGATAATGTCGAAAACAGGAATGTTAACCCGAAAGTCACGAAAAGAGAACTCACGAACTCACTGCAAGAAGTCTTGATTCCCCCGGGGGGGGGGGGGAGGGGGTACTCCCTTATATACGCTATATAGGGGTATGTGCCGCCCAATAGGGTAGGGTTCTTGAGGTGCTCAGTCCTAAACCCTATCCAGACCGGGGGTGGGGGGGGGGGGGCTTTTGGAGCCCGCTCGAACTTTGAAGTTGTGTCAATGCATTGACCACTAAATTTGGTGACTTTTCCTAAAATTTATCTGGAAACATTTTACCGTTAGCGTCCTTTGTCCACCGACATTGACGTTTCCATAGAAACCGCTTTTTGACATCTATGTTTCACAAAATTAGCATTTTTCGCTTAAATCAAGATTATTTCAAAGTTTTCTTTCCACAATAAACTAAGCTTTAGCAGTTCTTTTGCTTGATTTTTCGGTGTTTTTACAGAAATAAACACGTTTGGACTAATTCAAGATGGCGGATCCAAGATTGCGGATCCAAGATGGCCGATCCAAGATGGCGGACAATAAAATGGGAAATTAAATTACCTGTCTGTGTAATTCCATTATCTCTAAACATTTATTGTCAAAATATCATAAAGCTTTTTTGAATTCATTAGGTACATGAAAAGCCATAATTTGCAAAATTATCTGTTCCAGTTTTTAAGAAAATGTACACATCACTTCTATGACGTCACATGCTGTTACCATGTTAACAAAGTGTACGAATTCATTAACTTTTACTCCTGCATCAATATTTGAAAGTTTGGTATGAACACTACCGTTTGTTTCAGAGATATGCCTTATAGAACGTTTCAGTTGGTTATTTCATTATATATGACGTCATAATGACGTCACTGTTATTGTTAACGAAAACAGTGTTAGTAAACATAAGACTTTTATCAAATAGGTAGCTGTTAAAGTATTGTTGTTATATGTTCAAAATTGAGAAAATATTGATGAGACTGTTTTAGCTAATAAAATCGACTATATGACGTCATAATGACGTCACGTTACGTCGTTATGACACCAAAGTGTCTGTAGTTACTAGAATTCATGACAACATTATCCTGTGTAAATTTGGTGGCCATAGCATAAGCGGTTTCAAAGTTACATAGAGGGGGGCTTCTGGAGCCTCCACCCCCCCGGTCCCACACGGTCAATAAAAGCCTGGTCTGGATATGGTTAAATAGGGTATCCTTTTTGATATTTTTGGTATTGTGATCCTTAGATATTCCTTAGACAGGGTCACGAAATTGCAGTATCCACCCCAACGCGCAAAACGAAAAAGATATGGTCTGTTAAAACTGTACTACACGCCAGAATTGGGCCTTAAAAAAGGTATCAAATCTCGATTTTCTACCCTTAAATAGAGTCAGGGTATGAGAACCTTGGCGGCACACACCTATCCTAAATTGTCGGGAGTACCTCCCCCTCCCCCCCTCTCCCCCCTCCCCCCTCCCCCTCCCCCCTCCCCCCTCCCCCCCACCCCCCTCCTCCCCCCTCTCCCCCCTCTCCCCCCGGGCTTGATTCCAATAGAGACATGGCAGGTTCAGACTTGGATCTTAGACGCTTACATCCGTGATAAAGATCTACTTTCTCACAAGTCTAGCAGACATTATAGACAATAAATCACGGGCAGAGAGATTTACTGATCCGAGCATTTTCATAACAATTACAAAAATTGCAGTCGTCCACTACTTATCTTGCAACAAAAGTTAGCCAAAGAAACCCTAACATATGCCAAGAGAGCTAGCATAACGAAGGCATAGAGAAAGAATAATTCTATAAATGGCTAAACACAGCATGAAAACCTCCTGTCAGTTAAAGAGATTTATATCCCAAAGATCAAATAACCGAAAAGTCATACAATATCAAGCATGCAAAACAAATAGATAATAGTGACTTGTCATAATTCTATTTTGGTGATCTAAGGGAACAAATATCTCGAAGACTTTCTTGGGAAAAGTATTCTAAAGGCTTCTTTGTACATTTTGCGACTAGCGGGAGTCGTGTTTGGCCTGTCACTTTTATAATACTAAACAATAATTCCATAAATGGCTATGCAAAGCATGTAAACTGACTTCCTGTCATTAAAGAGATTTATAACCCGAAGATCAAAGAGTCATACAATGCATATCGAGCATTTGTCACATCTCTATTTTGGTGATCTTAGGGGAACAAATATCTCGTAGACCTGCTTGGGAAAGCTATTCTAAAGGCTTCTTTATACATTTTGCGACTAGCGGGAGTCGTATTTGGCCTGTCACTTTTATAATACTGATACGCCTGCCGCCATTTTTTTTATTTTTGACCCAAAGACACTGGGGAGGAGGTTTGTATGTGATTTACTGTTTCCAGACTCTTGAAAATTCGCAAGTCATTGCGGTGAGACGAAAGTTAATTCAAAAGTCATTGCAAGTCGCGTTTCTATTCGCAAATCTGACAAGAGTATAATAGATGGCCATGGTTTGAAAAAAAAAAAAGCTTCCTTTGTTTTCATCATCAAATAATCCTACTACTACATCTTTCGCAAGTCAGCATGTAAAGAGATTACAAAAGTAATCATGCATACGTTTCATGTTGGGGGAATTGCATTACACAAGCGCATTCGCAAGTCAGCATGCAAAGAGATTTGAAAAGTAATAATGCATGCGCGTAACCCATTCTCAAATAAACTCGAGTAAGAAGTGTACATTTGAAAGTCATGACGCAACAAAACCATTCCATTGCAAGACGGCAAGTCAACAGAGGCCATTAACAGAAATCATCAAGTATGTTAACAATTTATTTGGCAATTCAATTTGTGTCGTAACTATACACTTAATTTTGACCCTGAAAACGCGCCATATCCAACTCTCTCCCCCGTCGAAATCCGAGAGTTCCCTCGGCTTCATTGATATAGTCAGGCTCTTGTGATTTTTCTAGGGCTTGAGCTAAGTCATCGTACGTTGGTGGCTTGTAAGACACATATCTCACATATATCTTAAATGCTTGCATTTCTAGAACTTGCCACAATTATATTTTTCAGATGTGTGATGTTAACGCGGCTAAATACATCTATGCCTGGTTGTCTTAGGCGGTCGGTAAAAAGATGTGCTAGATCAGCTAAATTAGATACCTTTCGATTCTCTTAATTTTCTTTCCTGGACTCTCTCCTCTTACATGCAGGCAGTCTTCTAGCTGAAATAAGTGACTTAACGCCCACTTATAAACATATTCTAAATAACTAGGATCCTTAATTAAAAAAAAAAAATAATTTATGAGACCGATAAAGTTAAAGTTGATAAGTAACAATTTGTATCTATTTTGCACTGAGCATATTGTTTAGTTATTGCGATGGTGTCGCTTATCACGTGGTCCACAGGGACACCAAGAGACACCAACTGAAGTTGTGAAAAGATATAAATTTGTTGGCAGAGTTGTCAACAATTATCATTGTCTTAGACATGTAAAAATGAAAATAATTCGCTGTGAAGTGGGGGGGGGGGGGGGAGGGGGGGGGTATCGTTTGGAATTTTTTACTATTATTGTAAACAAGCGTGAGTGCCTCTTGAGAGGTGCCTCTGCATCCAGAATTACTCAATACCTAAAGCGCTATTACTCTGCCATGTTTCATGCTTCTACTCCAAAATGAGAAATTCACTCAAAATTGTTAATCAAACTGGTGCACTAATAAAACAGGTTTGAGCTAATGTGCCACGACAGTGGCAAAATTTTTTAATACCCCCTCCAGGATAAGATAGAGCGCACTTTAAATTCTAACAGGGACAGTTCTTACATCATGTAATCATTTAAACGGTTATGACTTTCAATGTGTATGACACCATAGACGTTTTGATTAATAAATTGTTGGTAAAACTAAATAGCTTTTTTTATATATTTTCATATTTTTATGCTTATAGATAGAATCGTATACATTATGCCTCAATCTCTATTTAACGTTTTAGCGGAATCAGCTTTCAAATAGCCAGGATATATATTTTTAAATATCCCTACCGGATTTTTGAGTTATGAATCTATTCATGGCAGGTACCACCCTCGACCTTTATCTTGAACATTTACAGTTACTTTGTTAGATGTACAACATGACGAACTCCCTTTCCGCGATGACATCAAATATTGTATTAAAGACTGGAACAAGTCTTCGTTAAATATTTGGCAATATTCAAACAAAATGCAAAATACATTTGAACGCAAATAGCGAACTCAGGCAACTTAAGGCATGACTTACTGGCTTATGTGACATAGTTCCATTTGAAGAGGAAGTGTTTTGCTCAATTTTAATGCAAATTGTCAGGCAACATTTATTCGAGAGCCTTACTGATAAACCACATTCTTGAAGTTCGAATTCTTATCACGTGACCTGTAATTGAACATTAACAGTTAAAATGGGTACCAAAATCAAGTTCAAGTAAATGATTTTGGGTAGTTATATTTTACATCTTAGGTGCTCGTTACGAATTAGCCTTGTGATGCATGTCCAAGCTCCATTCTCTATTTTCGAATTGACCTATTTTCCTTAATGATGACATTGCTATTCTCTATTTTCACTCACTCACTCATGCCCTTATGCCGGCTTGGCAGGGCAGCAACGAAGGAAAGCCACTCATGTCTGACTCGTGCCAACCTCTGAATGGACCCCCAGGTATGATGGAAGGTCTTCAGCTCCGCTTCCACAGTCCGACGCCAGGTGATCTTAGGTCGTCCTCGCTTACGTTTCCCTTCTGGTGTCCAGTGAAGGGCTGTGCGGGTGATGTTGCCTTGCTCCCGTCGCATGACATGTCCGATCCATTTCCATCGTCTTCGCATAATGATGGTTCCCATGTTGTCTTGGTTACAGCGAGCAAGAAGTTATTGGTTGGAGATGGCCTCAGGCCAGAATATACGCAGGATTCTTCTAAGGTTTTTGGTATGGAAGGTGGACAGCTTGTTAAGGTCGCTCTCTGTCATCCTCCAACATTCTAAGCCGTATAGTAAGGTGGAGATTACACAGCTCTGGTACAGTCTTAATTTGATCTTGGTGCTGTACTGGGATGACTTCCAAACGTTGTTCAACATTTTAGAATGTTTAGAATTCTCTATTTTCGATTTGCCCATAACTACTTTGTTTGCCCCCCAAATTTTGCATAAACTATTGTTTTTAAATACTCTTGGGAATATGCAGTCCTCCCAAGAGCATTTAAAAACAATAGTTTATTCAAAATTTGGGGGGCAAACAAAGTATATTATGGGCAAATCGAAAATAGAGAATAGCAATGTCATCATTAAGGACAATAGGTCACGTGACTTGCGAAAATGCTTAATAACTTCTAATGAAAATTTCAGATACTACCTTACAAGGCAGAATAACAATGCTTAAACTTAATTTAACAATTCTATCTGCTCTTTTTACACACATTTATATTTTATTAGTTTCCAAGTACATAGGTTTACAATGTTTTATGACTGAAAGACAACAACAACAACAACAACAAAAATACATCGTAATGAAAAAAAATAATAATCCTTGGCTAAAGCAAAAAAAATAAAATAATAATAATAGTAAAAATTACATACAATATACATATAAAAAAACGTGATTTTTCCTCTATATCGCTTTACAAGTTATATAAAACAGTAAAAAAGAAAGGAAGCAAAAATTAATATACATAAATGAAAGTAGGTGGAGCTTTTGACATGGTTTTCCGTTTAGAAAGTAAATCAAGACTTGGTGTTACGGTGTTATAAAGCGAGAGGAAAGGAGATAAGTTTTCTATTTTTGGTAAATTATTGCGCTTTTTGCATACCCAGATAAAGAATCTGGCAACCAAGAGATAGAAGTTTTGATGCTCCCAATGCAAATCATCTGGCTTTAAACCCAATACTAAAGATGGCGATAAATTGAGTGGATTTAAAGCTTCTGTGCGATTAGCTAACCATTGTTTAAAGTCTTCCCAAAAAAGAGTGGTTTCGCTACAATTCCAGGAAAGATGAATAAGAGTCTCCTTCTCGTTTTGGCAAAAAGTGCACTACTCGTTATCCTTTATTTTTATTTTGGTTAAAAAACTGTTAGTCGCTAATCTCCTGTGTAGTAATTTAAATTGGAAGACGATTAATTTTGAAATCCTTGTACACAAGAAGGGAGTTTTGTAAACTACCTTCCAATTAATACTTTCGTCTCTTTCAAGCATGCAATCCGCGGTCCATTTCCTTTGGCTATCAATGGGGCTCTTCTGTTTTTTGTCAACGAGGAGTTTGTAAACTAGTCTACTAGGTTTGCTCGTCTTTAAAAAGTATCAATGAAATTTTCATACTTGGTGTTACCACAGTGGTTGTTTACATCATATGTTTTCAATAATGATTTAATGGCTAATATAACGCCGTGGAAAGTTAGAAAATTTGTTTTGATGTTATAGCGTTCTGTAAAATCGGAAAAGGAAAGGCAGTTTGTCTCGTTTCTAATCAAATGACATACATTTTTGACTCCCTTAAAATACCATGATCTATAGTAAATTGGTCTGTTTCCGACACGTATAAGAGAATTTTGCCACAGACTTTGTGCCTTAAACTGTTCAATGGAGGAGATACTATCTTCATATTTAATATCTGTGAATGTTTGTAGTATTTCCAAAGTAAAGGGATGTGATATCTTGATGTATTTTGCCAGATCTTTTTTACTAAGGTTGCCTCGAAAGATAACTTCACCACCAAAAGGTCTTAATTGTAAATCAAACAAAAGTTTCCATTTCCCATAGTTTTCTGTATCAAGGTACGTTTTTATCCAGCTTAATTTGAGAGCTTTGTTAATAAGATTTATATCGATCATCCTTAGATCATCCTGGTCACTGATCATAATATCACGCTTTATTTTGTCACCCTTGCCATTCCATAAGAAATTGAAAAAATATATTATTTATCTCTCCTATAGCGTTGTGGTTTGTTGGCAGAGGTGACAAAATGTAAACAAGTTGCGATACAATTAGGCTTTTTAACACAGTAATTTTACCAAGCAAACTTAGACGCCGCAGTTACCAGCAGCTTTTTTTATTTATTTATTTTATTGGCCATATTACAATAACACATTAATATAAGAAGAATAGAGGTAACAATGGCGAGGAGGCCTAAAAGAAACTATGAAGCTTATGTTAATTAGGCCTCCTCAGCTTTAGTTTTGTAAGATGACATTAACAAAATAAGAACATGACGACGGATACTTTTTGACACATTTATATAAGATTACTAATATTTGTTACAAATAAACGTCTTAATTGCTTTTTTAAAGGAGGCAGGGGAGGACGAGTTCACGATCTCATTAGATAAGGAGTTGTAAAGTTTGGGTCCTTGGTAAAAAACGGAAAATTGTTTGATATTAGTCCGACAGAAAGGTAGACGAAAAGCGTGGGAATTCCTCGTATTATATGAATGAATTTGTCTCTGTAAGGTAAATTTACAATAAAATTTTAAAGGAAGAGTACGGTTTTGATAGGAATACATGAATAAGCCAAGTTGTAATAGGTGTATGTCATAAAATTTTAAAATGCCAAGGTTTTTAAAGATTGGATCAGTATGTGCATAGAATTGGGTTTTAGCTATTGTTCTCACCACTCTTTCTGTAAAATTACAAGACGAGAAAGGTTAGTTCTATAAGTCGAGGCCCAAACTAAGTTGCAATAGAAAAAGTATGGACAAACTAGTGAAAAATATAAGGTTCGTAAAGATTTTGTCGACAGGTAGAAACTAGATTTACGAATTATTCCAACAGACTCTGAAACTTTGTTGGCCACATGTGAGATTTCGGATTTCCAATTTAAATTTTCATCTACGATTACTCCCAAGAAAACGGTTTCTTTTACTTGATCAAGTTTATCGCCATTTATTAAAATCTGAATTTTAACACTTGAACGTTTCTGACTTGGTTTAAATAACATAAATTTAGTTTTTTTAAGATTTAATGAGAGTCTGTTAGCACTCAACCAAATTGACAACTTATTTAACTTAGTATTCAGTATGTTAGCCAAGCAATCTGCATCTTTGTGAGACAAAAAAACTATTAAAAACTATTAAAAGCTTAAACTATTTCTAATTTTAGTTAATCTTTCGCTATAGGTAGCTTCTTAAGTAATTTCAGGGTTGGTCGAAAGCCATACTCCCAGTGCTTTAACTCTGTCTTTGACCCATTTAAAACCTTTTTCGGGGCAGAATTCTACTTCTTTTCCGACGATGGCGCCGATCCACATCAGTTCTGTTTTTTTTTTTTTTATTATTTAAGCGTAGGCCTGAAATTTTGCTGAAAGGGTCTAAGACTTGTAAAGAATTTGTAAACGAGTCCTTCGATCCATCTAAAATTAGGGTAGTGTCGTCTGCATATTGGTTGATATTAATTTCTTGTTCATCAATTGTTATGCCCTTAATATTTTTGTTTCTTCTGATTGCCTCAGCTAACACTTCTACACATAAAATAAAAATACATGGAGAGAGGGCAGCCTTGCCTAACTCCCCTTTCAAGTTTAAAGAAGTTACTAGACCAACCGTTATTTAGGATGCAGCTTTCTATGTTATGATAGAAAAGTTGAATCCAGTTTAAAGCGTCTGGGCCAAAATCGTAATGACGAAAAGTCTTTTGCAAGAAAGGCCACTCTACCGTGTCAAAAGCTTTTTCAAAGTCAAGGAAAAGAAGGAGACCAGGAATGTTTTTTTTCTGCTGTATATTATATAATGCCATCGATGAGTCTAATATTCTCTCCAATGAATCTCCCTCTAAGGAAACCGGTTTGGTCATTGTCGATTAGTTTCGGAAGAACCTGCTTAAGGCACAGTTTACTTGCCGTTGATTAGTTAAACAAAACTGAAAAGACACCGTGAGTGCCGAACGAGACTAATTCAGAACAGTATCAACAGCCATTGTGTGTACAGCTTGATACGTGAAAAATCGGCTAGACATAACTTAGAATATGATAAATTTACTAACAAGTTGTCAACTTGAATAGATACCGCGGAGTTGTGAAACGAACCTAATTAAGAACGATAAATTAAATCAAGGTAAACTATTGTTCAGAAGGTAGTACATTTTAGTATGAATGAAAGCATGACCTGGTACAGTAATTGAATGCTTCTCAAAGAGGTTAAAACAATTAAGTTTGATTGTCAAAAACAAAACCATGTTGACTTTTAGAAGATTAAATATCGATAAATAGCACCAAAAGCTTATAATAAAAGCGAATACTAAGCAAAACCTTTCATAGCTGAATGCGGAGTAAACCAAGCTGCCAAATAGCGAAGATAGCGAAACGTGAAAACTGCTAAACAGCAAAGCGTAAACTTGAATTCTATGCGTAATATAAGCTTAATAATACCGGCAAAAGTGAAGTAAATACGTCTTTTCCACTCAGCATTTCTAATCGCACAAAACTCTTTAAATTCTCATAAATATTGCAAATTTCCTCTAACACTTTGTAAAGTTTCCTTTTAGCCTCATAGTTACCGAATCGAACAATGATTGGTCGCGGTGCACCGTTATTTTTCTTATTTAATCTGTGCACGATGTCAATGTCGTCGCGCGATAAGCATACTCCTACCAAGTTTCCTATTTTGATAACATTCGCCATGTTGTCTTCCTCTATGCGTTCGGAGATTCCGTGTATTTCCAAATTGAATTTACGGGTATACTGCTCTAGTTCATCCTCCTTCTATTCGACTTCAAAAAGTCTTTGCTCTAGCTCTTCATAATCGTTCTGAAGCTGTTCACAATTGCTCTTCAATTGTTCTTCGGAAAACTGTACCGACATTACCACGGCGAGAGTCAATACAGAAATCTGGGAGCAAATGAATAATTTTAAACGTAAAGCAGACCTTAAAGTCGACAAGGCATAACACAATCCCATCGTCCTAATAGGACACGCGGCTGGAGAGCTGTCTCGCTTACGCCGGGAGCAAATTAAACCCGCACTTAAGCCCGAATTCCATTCGCTTTGTATCCATGCAAATGAAATAAGGCAGTCGTTCTGATCTGCTTTTTGGCACCGACTTAGCCAAACAAGTGCGCGATGCTAAAGATACTAACAAAATTGGCAAAGCCATGGGCGCAGGCTAAACAGGCGAGCCACGTTTTTCGCGCCCTTACGCAAATACCTATCATGATAAGCACAGGTCGCAAAAGAACTCTGGCAAACACTACAGGTCTGGAGAGAGCTTACAGTATTTTTTAGGGAAGGGTCAGAAAAACCTACCTTTGTCAAGAGCCGAACCGACAAGACATAATACAATCTCTGAAAAACATTACAAAATCGGTAAGGAACTTCCCTTCCCTGGTATGTGACCTTAAAAAGAGTGTAACTTTTTGTCGCGGGTCGCGAGTCGCGACTCAAAGTCGCGAGTCGCGACTGAAAGTCGCGGGTGCCGGTAATAGGTGCGGGTGCGGGTAATAGGTGCGGGTGCGGGTAAAAGTCGCGGGTAACAAATTATCAAAAAATTAAAATTAAAATACCCAATAAAGGTTAATATAAAATAGCGAATTTTTATGTCTCACATAGTAGGTTTATAATTTTTTGTCAGACCTTTATCACGCAGCGGCTATTTTGCATTACAGTGAACCCATAAAACCGTGAACGCCTAAAATTATTTCTGGAATGTTTATTGTTCTGCAACCAATCAGATTCGAGACGGGAACCGCAAAAACCGCAAGAGTAATTAGCTGAAAGGTTGCGATCACGAACCGAGTCGTTTAGGCTAGAAGTATATGAAAGGGTTGATGTGAAGGGTTGATATATATGAAAGGGTAGGGATCTCACGAAGAATAGGAAAGGGTACCGAAAACACACCGTTGAGGCATAAAAAGGGTCTTTCAAAATATATCAAACAGACGCACGTAAAGGCTATATGAAAGGGGTACCATTTTCATTGAAAGGTATATGAAAGGGTAACATTTTCAATGAAAGGTATATGAAAGGGGTACCTTTTCTGTCAAAAACGGTATACGAAAGGGTAAGGGTTTGAACCTCTGGGCGGAGCATCCCTGTGCAAAACTTTGTTGAGTACCCCCTCCCCCCGGGTTGCCGATCCACGATAAATTCTCAGTTTCACCGCCGATTTACAAACACTCTGAAATTGTTATTTTTTTTTTCTATTTCAGAGTTTATGCATAAGCAAAGAATAACTATAAACGATATTTTACTGAAAAGAGATATTAAAATAATCGAACAGACACGGCTAGACAGCGCGTCTGGGAGCAGAATAATTGTATTCAGTTTTCGATTTTTTAAAAAAACGGCCTCTCTGGTGTTGTCAGTTATAATCACTTGTAGGTTTCAGCCTTTTCCCTGTTTGACCAAAACAGTTTACTGAATAAAGTTTGCAAAAGTTTCCCTTACCTTACTCTGGTGCGGAGAACAGTGCATGAAATGTCACGAAGCTCGTTCACGGCAAAACTCTTCCGTCACGCAAGTCGTTAGCCGAACAATTTAACGACATGAAATAACGATCTGGATTTTTCTTCCACGATTCTCAATTTTTTTATACCCTTTGGAAATACTGAAGTTGTTATTCTTTACTATTTCAGAGAGCTTCTGTATGAGCGAAGGATAGACGGCAGAAGTGAACAAATGTCCAGTTCTAGTACAGTAGTGGAAGCAATTCGCGCGTTTAGTATATTTTAAAAAAAGATACGTTTCCTTCGGTGTTTGCATAAACATTTTATTTATCACTTCTTTGGTTTTGCCTCAAAACGTGCTTGTTTTTGGCCGTCATTTGATGTTTTCGATTCCGTCGGTCCAAAGTAACACAACTACCGAACTGAGGCCTATACAAAAGGGGTGTGGACAAAACCTGGGCCCAGGCCCATGGGCTAGCCCATGGGCCACCCTATGGGCTACCCTATGGGCTACCCTATGGGCTACCCTAAAAATAAAAATAATATAACAAAATAATATAAAATCAATAATTTTAATGTTTTAATTTTTGTGGTTGACGGCGGTAATAATTTTTAATAAGTTAATTATTACAAAAAAAAATGTGAACTTTTTTTGTCACCGCCGTGTCCTGCCATCGCTCCATTTTTTAACTTGCTAGTGTGAAGCTATTAACAAGTTGGGATTTTTTTTTTCGGTTGATCAGTCGATTTTTCGGTCAGTTGTAAACATTTTTGTAAATTCCTCTGACCAGTGAAATTTGGCACACAACAAATTGTATTGTACAATTTGATCGATCGAAATCTTTGATAGCTTTGAACCGAAGGGTTGCCTAAAATCGTGTGCGTGGTTTCCCACAAGTTCTTGAACAACCTTGTTCCCACGTCTCTCTTCTTCTCGCTCCCCACCGCCCCCCCCCCCCCCCCCCCCCCCCGCCGGGAATGAAAGAGGGGCGAGAAGAGAGACCCTGGCAACAAGGTTGGTTCTCGAAAATTAAGTGTCTGTGAATTGCAGCTCTCCGCATATTTTTTCACATCACTTTACAGCTAACAAAATGTAAAAAAAAAACACTACGTCTTGGAAGGCGCGTAAAGCCCTTCAAACTGGCAAGTTTGACTGTCAGCATTAGCTTAATTGAATTAACGGTACCAGTCTTCGCGTTCAATAAGGCGGACATTTAGGTTACAAATTAGCGTGAAATTCTATGGGGACTCACCAGGAGTACCAAGCCAATAGAAATTAAATACTGGAGATAATTGCTCAGTAGGCTACGGCGGTATCCACGATGATGGCATTTGGTGCTGCAAAGGCGTGCAATGTTCATAAAACTTTATAAGCAAAAAAAGCGACAGCTCTTTTTTGCAATTGTCTCCTCTTTCTGAATGGATTGATATTAACATATTGCCACGAAATTTGGCCCGTACAAAAATTTCTAGAACGTTTTTCGAATCGCGCACATTGTTGTAACACAAATCGGTAAATCTTTTGCCAGGCAAATTTAACCGATAAAGGTCTAACCTTCCGGGAGTGCATTACAAATGTCTGACGAGCATTTTTGCCAAGTTTTTTTGAAATATTAAAAATCTACATCAGTTTATCGCAAAAATATCCGAGAATTTATGGCTTCGAAAAAAAAAATCACAGTTTTCGTACTTAACCCTATTCAGACTGGGGGGGGGCTTTTCGAACCCCCCCTCCAGTAAAATTGTAATAACTTTTACACCGAAATAGCTATGAGGCTGAAATTTTCTGACTTTTCCTAGAATTTATCTAGGAACATTTTGGTATCTATAACATGTCAGTGTGATTAACCATGTTGCCATGGCAACCGGTTTTTGACACATAGGTTTTCAAAATATTAAAATATGGTGAATTTTTTATTTTAAGATCTTGTTTTTTGACTTATAGTGCATTTTCTTATTAGAATAGTTTTTTCTTGGGACTAGTTCTTGAAAGACATCAAAAATTTTTAACATCAAATATTTGGGGGGGAGGGGTAGGTAAATTTTTGCTCACTTTTACTTACAGAGAAAAATTTTGTACTATTTATTAAATAACGCTTCTAAGTTCATTGTTTGGATAATAGACATTAGTTTGATACGTGTTTTATACATTCTGATCCTTTTCTCTTTTAGATATTTTTTAAATTTTAATTTAAACGAAAAAAAAGGAAATCCAAGATGGCGGATCCAAGATGGCGGATCCAAGATGGCGGACAATAATTTACAAAATTACAGTTTTATCGCCTTTTTTTTCCTTTTCTCGCTTTACAAGTGTGTCCTTGTTTGTATTTATTATGTTTTAATATTAAAGAGATGATTTTACAGTTATATTTGATATTTTAAGTATCTGGATGGAAAAATATCAAAGAAACGTCGAAAAAACAAAAATTACGTCACTGTGACGTCATAATTAGGTGTGGCAGGTCAAAACTGGGTGTGAGGTTTCCTTGTATGAAGATGAACATTGTGTGAAAATTTCATGGTCCTAGCCTTACTGGTTCCAGAGATATGAAGGGGGGGTCCGAGGAGCCCCCCCCCCCAGTCACAGATTGCCTAAAAAAGCCCAGTCTGAATAGGGTTAATTCGCAGTTCTCATTTGTAAGGTTTGTAATAAGCGGCCGACCAAAGTAACACAATATTGGAACCCCCGGTATGCCTGTTGTCAGATCGATTGAGCCGGCGTACAAGCGCTGTATGTGGTACGATATCTGTAAACGGTTGTACAGTCGTTTTTAACAATCTTGATTGTTGTCTCTGAGTTTAACGGAGGAAACAAAGATACTGAGGACGTTCCTGCAATAAATTTGGGTCAGTACTAGGGTGGTTGCGATATTTCTTGCCATAAATGATGCATGGTACCAAGGGGCATGGAACCATAGACAAAAAACAGAACGTGACAGATCGATTGAGCACGTACAAGTGCCATATGTGGTACGGTATCTAAAAACAGTCAGTCATTTTTACCCATCTTCATTGCTGTGAGATACAATTAAACAACAACGTTTTGTTTTCCGTAAAAGGTGAGATTCGTCCCTACTGACTTTAGCGGAAAAAGAGAGACTGCTCGCAGTCTAAGGTTTTGTCCACACCCCAACAAAAGCGAGTGTAATTTTTCAAAATTTGCATGCACTGTTCTCCGCACCAGAGTAAGGTAAGGGAAACTTTTGCAAACTTTATTCAGTAAACTGTTTTGGTCAAACAGGGAAAAGGCTGAAACCTACAAGTGATTATAACTGACAACACCAGAGAGGCCGTTTTTTTAAAAAATCGAAAACTGAATACAATTATTCTGCTCCCAGACGCGCTGTCTAGCCGTGTCTGTTCGATTATTTTAATATCTCTTTTCAGTAAAATATCGTTTATAGTTATTCTTTGCTTATGCATAAACTCTGAAATAGGAAAAAAAAAACAATTTCAGAGTGTTTGTAAATCGGCGGTGAAACTGAGGATTTATCGTGGATCGGCAAAAGCCACCGACTCGTTTCGTGATCGAAACCTTTCAGCTAATTACTCTTGTGGTTTGTTGCAGTTACGTCTCGAATCTGATTGGTCGCAGAACAATAAACATTCCAGAAATAATTTTAGGCGTTCACGGTTTAATGGGTTCACTGTAATGCAAAATAGCCGCTGCGTAATAAAGGTCTGACAAAAAATTATAAACCTACTATGTGAGACATAAAAATTCGCTATTTTATATTAACCTTTATTGGGTATTTTAATTTTAATTTTTTGATAATTTGTTACCCGCGACTTTTACCCGCACCCGCACCTATTACCCGCACCCGCACCTATTACCCGCACCCGCAACTTTCAGTCGCGACTCGCGACTTTGAGTCGCGACTCGCGACCCGCGACAAAAAGTTACACTCCCTTAAAAACTATCTGGAGAATAGCTGTTCTAATGCCTTAATTTAAGAGCTGGTTGCATAACAAAGTCCATTAGCAACTGGCAGACAATTACCTCTGATAAGGAAATTTCTGACATCTGTCAGAGGGGCAACAATTGAATTTGACACCCGACCATTCAGTACCGCACGCCCACAATCTACTTTCTCTGTTGACGAAAGTGCCATTATTGACAGTGATATAACAAAGCTGCTCTCTAAACACATCATTGAAACCACCGATCATGATCCTTATGAAGTGATTTCCAAAACCTTCATTAGCCCCCCGTTGTACCACGGTAGGGGTATAAGTTTGTGTGTACGTTCCAAGGTTAAGGACACAGGAATTGACCCCAGCCTATTCGCGGCCCATAGTACTTCTTATAGCTTCAACGCAAAGCTTCCTCTACAGGATGTTCTCAAAGCTGTGGTATGGCCAACGCTCGAGCATTCGCTCAATGCAAACGATAATGCTGCTAACGGCATATGTAGGATCTGCAAAGGATCTAATCAGCCAAAAAAATGAACAAACATACAATAAACTGCAAGACTAATCTGACTACGTTTTTAATGTTTTTAATGTTTAGATTGGTTTTGTCCATGTAAATTTTTCTTTGCGAGACACCTTTGTGACTTTTGGGGCTACTTGTTCCCCGGAACACGTGATGTGGCACGCGTGATTCGGGTGACAAGTGAGTTCCAAAGTACGGAACCTGATATGGTGAACGGGTCAATGTGTAATCTATTTGCGCCTGCATTCTTGCAGTCGTCTTTTAGTTTGCTACACCGTGCTGACGAGTTCAAATAAGAACGAAACAGCTGTCCATGGTTGCAACCCTACTTTATCGGTTTCTATCGTATTGGTTTCTCGCAAAGTTAACTTTTTTACCTAGTCATCCAGATTAGCCTTGCAGTTGATTGCATGTTTCACCACTATAATAAGCCTATCAGTGGGAACCTTGGACAACTCTTTTGACTCATTTTGACTCCACTGCTCAGGATAATTAGCCCTTTTATATTTTTTTCATGGACACCGGAAATGTATCTTTGTTTTCATTACCAGCTGTCTTCTTTGTCACATAGTCGGCTGGAGATATATTGTTCTGGCCTTCTTTGATTGGTTCTATTAAAGTGTCTATGAAATGTAATTTATATTTTGATATATGGAAAGTTTCACCTTATGAGACCTTGGAATGAAAGGTTTAAAGTGTTAGAGACTATGCGAAACGCTTTTTTATGGTCTTAAAGTTAGGTTGTTGGCGCTAAAAAAGTGGCTCCAAAACCAGTGTCATAGCGGAGAACTCGCCGGGCCGAAGGCCCGGCTCCGCAGCCCCATACTCGTAGAACCTATGCCCGTCATTTTTCATGGTCATGGCTAGCGGAATGTTTCGCGGGCGCGCCTCCGTGACATGTGTGTCCGTTGGGCAAGGCTAATTCGCGGGCACGTATGACGTCGCAAAATATGCGCGTATGACGCCACACGCGCGGCTACACAGTCGTCCGCTCGGTAAACACTTTAAAAGTTGGATCTTTCGCAGTGTTTAGTGGAGAAGTAAAGTCGTTATTTCCCTGCATTTTTTCGCGGTTTGCTACTCAAGACAGGGATAATAAATAAGGGATACTCAAAAGCCACTTTAGTGGAAAAAGAAGAGCTTTAAGGGATAAAATCTTGCTTCGAGGACCTTCATACGTTTATATCAATGCAGGAGATGTTTGTTTTTATTACGGATTTTAGAACCAACGCGGAGATTTAAAGAATTTTCAAGCAAGCGAGGGACTTAAAGGTCAAACAAATTACATTATTCGATATGAATTTATCTTGATATCAATCTGTGATTGACCTTTTATTTGTGTTCTCGTTAGTTTTGGAGAATTGTTTATAAACGTGTAGCTTAATTCGGTTGTATTAATTTCCTGAATTTCATCGAAGACACGGCTCGGCCTCGATGCGCTATAAATGTACGCGTTTTGCTTTTAAAAAATACACTAATGGAGATTTCAATAATTTTTTTCGAAAGAAGATTGTGTTGTCCATTTTATGTGTTTGTTCATTCATTACATAGATTGAAAAGTGATTTTATGTAAACAAAACAAGACTTAGATTTTATACTCGCGTCGCCTTTTGCAAATAAGTTTAGGTATTTTTGCAATTTTGATTTTCAAATCAGTTTCTCGGGCATTTTTTGACAAGCAACAACTGCATTTTATTCGGAAAATAGTCGTAATAGTTATTCTAGACAGAGAAAAAGTTCTTTTTGTGAACTTTTGTACGGTCTAAATGTACTGTGCAGAGACGGTCGGGTAATAACCTTACTGTTTTTGAAAATTGCTAAAATTGAAAAATAGCCCGGTCGTCAATCTTAATTCTTGTGCTTCCGACTTTTCACCTTAGTCCTTAGTTTATAAGCTTGTTCAAAGTGCTACGCTGTTAGGCTCAGCCTATCTATCTATCTATCTATCTATCTATCTATCTATCTATCTATCTATCTATCTATCTATCTATCTATCTATCTATCTATCTATCTATCTATCTATATAAATTTGTCACAAATGAAGACAATCCAATATATATATATATATATATATATATATATATATATATATATATATATATATATTGGTGAATGTCTCACGAACAACGTTATCTACGAAGCTACAGTCACGACAACTTCCGGTGACACGAACACTTACATTGGAATGACAGAGAACGATTTCAAAACAAGAAACAATAACCACAAACTCTCTTTCAAGGACCGAAAACATTCGCATGACACTGTACTTTCAAAACACATCTGGGACTTACGGGACAGCAACACCGGCTACGAAATCAAATGGCGTATCATCAAGAAAGCAAACGCTTTCAAAGGAAACCCTTCCCGCTGCAATTTATGTCTGTCTGAAAAACTTTGCATCTTGACTGCCCGCGATGTTTCCCTTCTAAACAAGAAATCTGAACTCGTTACAAAATGTCGCCACGAAAACAAGTTCTTGGCAACTAATCAGAAGAAGCGCCGCTCCAACCGTCCTTGGATTTGAAAATTTAGAACTTAAACTGACATCTGCTCGTGCGGAATTTTTTAGTCTGATGATCGCTTAGTGCGTGAAACTTGAGTTACAACTTTCCGTCCTTATATTTGTATATATATATATATATATATATATATATATATATATATATATATATATATATATATATTATTATTATTATTATTGTTATTATTATTACACTGTGACGTAAATACGTGTACAAAATTAACTGCTGCGGGAATCATGGCGAACAAGAGAGCTGGCAAACAAACATATGAGATATCAAAATTTTTCGATTACAGAGGGTGTAACAAAGTTTTCGTTTGCTCCAGAGGAAAATAGGCCGGAGAAATACACGAAATTTGTTCCTCGACCTCAGAAAGGGTACATCGAGGGATGCTGTTTTCAATGAAAGCGCTTATTGTCAAGGTTGATATTATTTATAAAAACATACCGAGGCCGTTTAATCAAGCAAAATTTTCCAATCCATGTCCTGTTTAGGAGTTCCTTCAAGCCTCAGCTCGACTGGAGAACCGTCGAAGTAGTCAGTGAGGCCTACAAAAATATAGTGACTTCATCGGCCCTGACTGGCGAGTAATGTAAACGTTTTATACGAAATTCAGAGTGAAGCGACGCAAGTGTTCACTAGCAGACTATTATTCTTTAGTTTTACGAAACATGTTTCAAAACTATATGTACAAATGCGTTAAGACTATTCATAACAAAATACATCGCTGAATCATTGCGTGTTCGATCAGATCAATTGTTATCAATGAAATATAAATCAGACAGATAAATGTAAACATTATACAACACAATACTTTGAACTCGCTTACAAGCCGCCAAGGGGTTAAAATTTCGAGCAACGTTCAACTTGCTGGCAAGACACTGAGCTAAAAAGCTTAAGTATTACGTATATACTTGAGTTCAAACATTCTGAATTCGCTACTAAGGCGCCTTGCCGCTAAAATCAATTGAATAAGCGAGCCGCCTGAAAAATACCACCTTGGATACAGTGCATGACATATCAACTAGCAATCCACCAAGCAGCTAAGATGTATATCCTTCGCATTGGAAAGACAACTTTATGAAGTAGACGGGCGAGCTTCCAAGCCGATAAAATAAGCTCATAACCTCCAAGCGCGATCAATGAACTTCAAAATCGACAGAGAAGACCACGGGAGAAGACCAGTCGAGTCGCTAATATCATGTAATATACATTGTTTGTACTACAAATATATCATTCGTGTTCGATAAACACTAGTCACCGAGCCACTAAACAAAATAATAAGAAAGCCTCAGCGTTCAATAAGCTTTCAACTTAACCCTTTAACTCCCAAATTTCTTTGGGTTCCCAAAGCAGTTTTGTGGGGCTAGGCAATCTGTAGAATTTCGTGGCTGCATATAAATAGCTCACATAAAAATATACGCTGTTTCAAATCAACGTGGGCTCGAATTTTCATTGTGACGTCTGTATTCAGCCGTTGCTCGCTCGATTAGCGATCACACGGACTTGAATCTGATAAGAATTTGGTTTATAAGTGCTTTTTCGAGTCATTTTTCACTGCAGAAACCCCCAGGCTGGCATCATTAAGCTGGAATGGTGGGCAGAGGCAAACGTCTGAAAGAAACCAGAGGTGAGAGATGATTTGACCATGACTGGAACGCCAAAAGTATCTGTAGCAAAACATGGCGGTCCATGAGTGAAGTTGTCTCGCTGGCCCTTCTGCGGTTGGATTTCGAGACCTACCAAGGCAATTTGGACGACTTTTGACTTCTAAAAAATGCAATCGGTGCAGTATTTTGCCAGTTGGTCTGGGTGGCTCGACACTTACAAAAAATATATCAAACAGAGGTAGGTAGACTTGCATGCCGCCGGTATGGTTGTATAACCCAGAATTTCTTTCGGTCGTGCATAAGGATATTATAAGTTTGCAAGAATAGCTCTGATTGAATGGAAATTGCTCGGTCTGTTGAAATATTGATGGGAATTTTTCTAAGTGGATGCAGAGGAATAGGTTCGAAGTTAGCTGCAAATGTACACTTTTGGATTTAGAGTTATTTTTTCATTAAAAGAAATTGATGCAAAGATGTGCGTTTTTTGTTGTTTTCCTGGGAAGTTGAAAACGAGCATTTCTGGATTTGCTGCCGAATGAACAACCATATGCAGCGGAAATCCAAAGTTGTAGTCAAGTAGTTGGTTGTTAATGCTATGAAACTTATCGCTTTGCCCTAACAAGGGATCATTACTATCATTTGTGTAGATTTGTGAAAGCTGCAGATTTTTAAATCACTACCAGTGATTTTCGTACGAATATGTACGATTGGGAGTTAAAGGGTTAACTGGCGAACCACTGAGACGCTGTGCTACTAAAATGTATATCTTTCACGTTCAATAATCTAAATTAAAGTCCGTCTTCTTCATGTTCACTTCCTTCGCTCAAGCGGTAAAGTCGGTTCTCCACGCTTAGGTAAAACTACAGTGGACATTTGATTCATTTCATTTGATACAGTGGACATTGATTCATTTCATTTGTTCAAGAGTTATCCGAAACGGATCCTCTTCACCTTCAAGGGACTGCAAAGAAACAGATTAGGCGCTGTCTGACATTTGTACAGTCATAAACGTTGGCAAAAATAACCAGCACGCTAAAGGATTCCAAAGAAATTATAGCGTAAACAAACAAACTACTTAATTTACGTCATCACTCGTCCCAGGCTCTCCAAAAATTGGAGCCACTTTTCAACCGAAGTGACGCATCATTGAGCGGCTAAAAAAACGATTTTCCTTCTTTTCCTCGGGAAATAATTATCATTTTCCTTCTTTGGACATAATAAACTACTGAAAAACGAAGAAAGAAATACATTTCATAGACACTTTAAAGTCCATTTTTTTTATTATTTTATTGGACGATCTTATACGCTTCCAATCATGGTTTTCGTACCTTTCTGATGTTTGGTACGTAGCTCATGTTGGAGTTCACAAGCTTTGAACTCTTATGGTACTCCGTGCTGACGTAGGACTGATGACAGATATAATTTTATAATAAAACGAGACTTACCTGTAAGTTGACGTTTGATTTGAATTCAATCTTGTCATCAGTCCGGAACGAAGGAGTAACATGCCCTCCCATTTGGCATTTACCCATCCCTACTCCTTCGTTCCTGTGAACTTCAACATGCCCTTTCTTTAAATAATGGCTCATTAAGCAAGCGCGCGTGCTTCTCATGTTACTCCTTCGTTCCGGACTGATGACAAGATAGAACTCAAATCAAACGTCAACTGACTTGGGTCACATTGGATCAAACAGTGATAAGCAAAAACAGACCACTGCAACGATCGATCACGCCTCAAACAATTGTGGCACATGGCCAAAGAGCAATCCACCTCAACCGATACATGTCAGCGCATGTCATGTCATGGTATTAACCATTCCCCGTTTCTTTCACTATGGCGCTGACATGTATCGGTTGAAGGTGGATTGCTCTTTGGCCATGTGCCACAATTGTTTGTGGCGTAATCGTTGCGCAGTCTTTTCTCCTAGCTCTTTTTTAGAATGATTAGCGAAATATATCGGATAGGTGGTGTCACTCGAGTCTCATCATGTTTTAGCTACGGCACAGTGACGAGGGCCAAAAAGCCCGAAACAGCTGTGTGCGTCTGCTTTCTAGTTTTGAGCGCTGATCATGTCAGGTTTGGCCGACCGTAGTGCCATTTCGAGAGAATGCCTTTTCACATTGTCTGATCGGTCCTTGCAGTGGTCTGTTTTGCTTATCGCTGTTTGTATTGATTCAATGTGACGCAATAAATCGTTCACGGTATTTGCAGTTTCGTTGACCAGTTTAATGAATTTGCTTTAAAGACTGACACTTACATAAAATTTGGCAAAGAAAGTTACATTTTAGAGATTCATTAACAATATTTTCAGACTAACAGACATTGAGGCCTTATCTAGAAAGGGAGACTAATTTTAGAAAATTAAATCGCCTTTCAGATGTCTTTTTTTGGTGACCCCTCATTTGTTTGGCATTTCTGACACAAGCAACTCATTTACCTTATTGCAGCAAACTTTTAAAAGAATGTTGGAAGATTTCAGCGCGAACTTCCTCAAGTTGCGACAAAAGTCTGCGATAAAAAAGAAAAACAAAATGATATTGGTTTCAACAGTACAAATCCGCGTGACACTGTGTAATGCTCTTTTTATTTTTATTATTTTTTATATATTTATATTGGTAATACAAGAATAAAATGCATACGATATACAAGTAGTAAAAAAAGAATATTAAATATAATTAACCACAATACAACTAAACCAAATTACATTATACAATGAACTGAATACTACGCGCTCTGTGATTGGTCGTTGCCTATGACCAATCAGAGTACATACGCACGCTGACGTCATAGAAAAATTTTTTGCTTTGTTTTGTCCAACATGGCGCACAGTCTTGAAAATGTTTGCGAGATTATTCTGGATTGAGCAAGCGAAAGCCTCGAAAAATGTTTAGCAGGAGCTGTTTACAAGCAAGAAAAAGAAGAAACCAAGACGAAAAGTGTTTTTGGCGACTTGAAAAATACCTAAACTGGAACAAATCTTTGAACAGTCGAGCGCTACAAGGCAAGTTCGTAATTTTAATGAAATATAATTTTATTAGTCACCGCGAAAGATTTAATTGCACGATAGAGGAAAAGATCAAAAGGAAAAAGAAAAAGATACACGATAGAGGAAAAAAGCTAATTTCACAAAAGTCTTGAGAGGAAAGCGGCGATACAAATAACAAAAAACAAATGCATGCAAAAAGCTAAAAAGCAAACTTGATTCGGCTTGATGCTTCATCAGGGAAGGTAAGTCAAACTCGGAGGGAAGTTCAATCCGCCATGACACTTGACAGCAAAAATTTTCCAGCGCAACCACGAAAAGGGCGATACGTAAGTTCCAAGGCTTCCATGTGGGACGAGAAAAATAGTCCATCCAAAATCGTTGATGCGATGTTCGCCAAGGTAAAAAAAAAAACGTCAATCCAAATTGCTCCAAAGAAATCCAAAGACAAATCCGGTCACTATGTTATCTCCCCATCCCATTGTTTGATCGTAATAAAATGTTCCTAAAGTCAAAGTTTTTCCAAGCAAGTTGGTCAGCGTATATACAGCAAAAACGTTACAAAACGTTCCATAATTTATGCAGGGCGGAAAAAACACCTTAATACTAGATACACTTCCCGTGACCTGCCAATCACGGATAATCCGTTTTAGCTGGACAGGACATAAGATCCACTCCGAAGTGCAGTGGAACGGATCTTAGCCAAAAGGCCGAGAACTTTTCTGTTCATTGTATAAAACAAATAGATTCCATGTGGCCGTGTGTCTGTTCGGTTATAAATCACAGAAAACGTCTAAATGTGGTAAGAACATCAGTGACACACTTGCCTGCGGCTCGTGTTTCACTTTTTTTGTTCTTACCACATTTTGACGTCATTTGTGATCTGTAACTGAACAGACCCCCGGCCAAATGGAATCTATTTGTTAATTGTATTATAACATCAAATGAAGAATGATCCTCGCAGTTGTGAACGCAATTTAAGCAATTGCGAAAAGAAGCCTGAAAAAAAAATTCAGGACTTCAACGGGGTTTGAACCCGTTACCTCGCGATACCGGTGCGACGCTCTATACCAACTGAGCTATAAAGCCACTGACGTTGGGAGCAGGTCAATTGTTGGTTCGTATGTTCCCGCAATTGCTTAAATTGCTTCTTTTCGCAATTGTTTAAATTGCGTTCACAACTGCGAGGATCATTCTTCATTTGATTTCATTTCCGCAGTTCATATATGATTTATTTCATATATATCATTACATATATTATAACAGGGAAGTCTTAACACTAGCAGAACAGAAAAAAAGTATAATAAAAGATTGGGATTAATCGTCTCTCAAAATAGGGAGAAGATTCGTCCACTTCTTAAAGTGACACATTAGTTTGTCTCTTTTTTTTTGGGGGGGGGGGGGGGCAATTTTACTTTCTATCTTTTCATAAAATCTGAGTTGGTTGATGAAAAGTTGAAAGCTAGGGATTTGGCCACCGGATCTAGACTTATATATCAAAAGTTTATAGTCTGTGAGAATAAGGTTTATTACTGGATTGTGTTTTCCAGTATCGAGACCTGATATAATGTTTGAGATATTCAATTCTGGGAGAACAATTCCGGCAGATTTGATCCAGATACTTATGTCCCTATACAAGCCTTTAGAGTGTTCACAATAGACAAATGCATGATAGATTGTTTCCGAGTACATAAAGCAGAAAGAGCATGTAGGAGACTCAACGATCTTGAAACGGAATAGGTCTCTATTTATATAAAGGCAATTATTCAGAATTATATATTGAAAAAGTATTGTGTAACGATCAATTGACATATTATGCACTGTAATGCTCTCTTATTATTGTTTATCCCATCGTCTAGGTGCAAAAATGTATTCCGATGTTCAGATTCCAATTTATACCAGGTCAATCACGTTCACATTACCAATTAAGTCCAAGCAGTCCTCCAGTCGAGTCTACGGTCATCGAAAATCGTGTTACAGACTGCATGAAGTCTTCGTCAAATGGATCCTGCCGTAGAAGACCACGAACCGTGCATTTTGAAGAAACTTCAGATTGTTCTGACAATAGTGATTCCCGACAGAACATGCCTAATTCAGGAAACCTGTCTGTCTCCAATGCGGCTTCCTCTTTGAGTGTAGGTTAGAGAACTTCCACTCTCTGCTCGTTTGCAATGGTATCAAAACAATCCATAAGATAACCATACGCTTATGTTTGGTCCAAACTTATACTGTTGCAACAGCTTCAAAATACCAACAGACATTAAAATAATTAAAATAGACAATCGGTTAGCTTATTGTTTTGTCTTTTTCGCTACAACAGATGAAGAGATAGAAGAAAAAGGCCAAAAAAGGACAAAGAAACAGAAAGAAGGGAAGAACAAGAGAAGCAAATACTCGAAAGAAGAAGTTACAAAGTCCCGACTTGAGGAGGTAAAGCTGTTAAAGCAGCCTTTAGAGCGTATAAATACTATTTAGAGTCGTTAAGGGAGCCTTTTTTCCGATACCGCGTGAGAGGTGGCACATGATGGAAAATTTCCCTACCCTCATGTTCAGCTCAAAGATAGCCCATGGTGAGTCAATAAAAGTGTTGGTATTTTTTTTTGCTCAAATCTATTTTTCATTTCTTGAAAATCTCAAAAACTCTAACCGTCCCCCATCGCCATGAAACAGCCGAAATAAGAGCGCCGAATATTAGCACAATGCAACACAATTAGAACAACTGTTTAGGAGGCATTAACAAATGATTTGAGCTAATATCAGAATTTGTAGTTGCATTTCTGAATTAACGGGGAGTGTTTGAAAATCGCTCATATTTCATTATTTAAAAATTGCATTTTGGAGCAGTTTTTCAAGAAACATTTTCCCTATACGGTATAACTCAGAATCGCTTTAAATTGCGGTTTTGGAAAAGTGGATATAGTGCTCTTTTTAAGGAAACTAAAAACACGTTTGGGCCTCTTAACTACTGCAAAGAAAAAGCTCGTGTCATTTCGAGGAAATCACAACATCGACTTGTCAACAACGGCAAATAATCGAATTACGCTTGCTGTTATTGAAGCCAAAATTCCGACGAAAACTTATCGCTTTACACCATACTAGATCATGCACTGGAAAAGTTGAAAATTTACAAGTCATGTAAATTTGGATTTACAACATGTAAATTTGGATTTACATGATTTGTAAATTATAATTTACATGTTAATGCTTTGTAAATTAAAATTTACAAGAAATTTACATGTTTCAATGGATCATGTAAATGTACTGTAAATTGCCATTTACAGTGTCATTTTCTAAGGCTATAATTTGCCGAACATGTAAATAACATGTAAATTGTTTTCGATAGATTTACAGTATATAAGACATGTAAATTTTCCGAAACATCCTGTAAATATCATGTAAATGGTTAACCAGACTGAAGGGGGATTCGAGAACCCTGTAAATTTAATTTACATGTTTCAATGGATCATGTAAATGTACCGTAAATAGTAACTAAATAATGATTTATGTAAGTGAGAAAAGGAGGGCTCAGTATTGAAACTGTTTACAGTGAGAGTATCAGTATCGAACTTCTCGATAACTAGAATTAAATTCAGTTTCCCCTGCTTCACTCTTTTACGATTATTCGTTAACTGTTTTAAGTTTCCTCTAACGGCTCGAGTTATGAAGATTCTAAAAACTCACGCTAAAATACGGGTGCCGTTGAAACAATGAAATCCACCGGCACCATGTTATTGAAGGTAAATGGAAATAGGAGGCTGTGAAATACATTAACACTGATAAATTACATAGGACTTCCACCATACCATCGGATTTCATCGAAACTTACAACTTTCACCGATGATGCCCTTCTTTACTATTTAAAGCTTAAACTACATACTTATCAAACACCATGTCATTGAAAAAGGGAGACTCTAGACACCAGTGTAACAATCATGTAACCCTTTAAAAGTCGTGTAAATGAAAGTATCGAGACTGATAAATCCTCCAAGGTGTGGGATTGCAGAAAATTGGAATATACTAATTTGCATCTCATTGAATAAGAATAGAGTTCATTGTCTCAATGCCTCGTTCTAAAAAGAATTGAAAAGAATAGAACCAATTTTCCACAATCCCGCACCTCAATCGATAAATCCCTATAAAAGAAGCGCTTTTCAAGAGCGTGCACTCGGGCATATTGTTGATTGCTGGCAGCATTCGGGAAATGCAACAACAGACAGAGCCAACGTCAAGATTACTTAGCGTTCGGTATTGGTAGAATAGCTTGCCGAAATATTATAAAAGTACGGAGAATTTCCTTGAAAATGATGTCGCGCATGTGATGCGTTACGCGTGACACGCGTCAGAACTCTCATGTAAAACAAGTCCAGTCCCCTTATTGAAATTGTTCCAGCATTGATAAAGTCAAAAATGATATAATCAAATAGTCCAAATTTAAATTTCAAAGAAAGATTCGTAAAAGTTGCGTAGTCTATTCCAGATGTTCAGTTTCAGTGGATTGAGTAAATGGGTATCCCGTGAGCACCTGAAAATGTTTTACCCTTTATGAGGATCCTGGGGAAATATAACAATAAATTTTTCAGTTATTCTAGGAGCGAAATAACATAAGCAGAAGCTGGATTCTCCTCAGTGACTCACTCGGGCGTATGAAAGGGTACAATCTATCTCCCTATAAATGACGCATCTACCGCTGAATAATGAAAGCCGCTGACCCGAAAGCGGCGAAGGCGGGATATTTTCAACGGTCGAGTTTGACTTCAGGCGAGGCTTCGGGCCTTAAAACGGCTTTAATCAGTGGAAATATCAATACAAAACGCCTTAAAAGAATGAAGAAGAATCCACGCATCTTTGCAGGTATGTTTTTACCGCTGGGGAGCGTTTCGATTTGATTTGTACTGTCAACCATGCGTGCATTTCTGGCATGAATCTGCATGTAAGCAGATGTAAGACTTAAGTTAAGCTTAACTGAAATGTGACAATGTTTGTTCAAATTCAATTGATTTTCGAAAGCCACATGTAAATACTCAAATCAGTTTAGTTTCACAAAAATGGTGGGATATATTTCACTTTAAACTGGCACAACTTGATAGAAAATAAATCGAAAAAGATCAGTTTTGACAAATGTACATTAGGGTAAGCTTATATTTTATAGAGAGTTACAAGAACACAGGTCAATCAATACATGAACACTCGTTAATATTTACATGTACGTTTATACCTGCAAAGCTTTTCAATACGTGAAGGGGCCTTGTTTTCATGGCAGTTGCCTTTACTGTCCAATGATACTGTACATTAAGCTTAAATACAGTTTTGTATTAAGCGCACATGTATAACTCTGAGAAATATTAAGTATTTAAAACAACAGCATTAAAGGGATGGTTTCACAGTTCGGCGAATGTACACAGATTAAAATGCTTTATTTGCTTTCTTACCAATTTTATCAGTTAAAAAAACACTCACATTTACTTCAATAATGACATACTATAATTAGTCCAAACAAAGTGAAGGATGACCAAAATTCACAGAAAATTTCAATGGATTACACCGACAAAGTCAACATTGAATAAAACCTTTGACCGGAAGGATTTATTCTAGGTTCTGGTGGCTTTCATGGCTCACATGGGTACAGTATGTATATGTAATCATCCATTCAATCAGCTGACTGACTGTGGCATTTTCATGGGCAAATTTCCCACCAGAGTTATTTATTCACTTCTGATTGGTGTAAAAAGTGAAGTTAAATGTGTTACATCATAGCTTGCACGTGTGCCGAACCATGAAACCCTCCCTTTAAGTATAAATTAAGCTTAAATATGCAGATTGTATTGTGACTGGTCAGTATCAATAGAGGTTATAATTCAGCGAAAAGTTGTGTAATGCAGCTTTGTATTTTTACAAATCAGGTGAGAAAAAATAAAAACTGACGAGTAAAAATGCCCAGCCCCATTACACAACTTTCCACTGATTAAATTGTTTGTTGTACATGAACATGTTGTTTTTTATATAGTTCACCTATCATTACTACAACAATCATCTTTCCCACATTTATTTTTTTTGAATTTTTTTTTAATATTTTCCCTTTTCCTTTATGGGCAGCCTGTACTCTCTCTATATTTAACAGTAGTTTTTATATAATGTAAATCAATGTGGAGTACAAATAAAGTTGTTGTTTGTTGTTGTTAGCCTATGGTCAGACAAGTGTAATAACATGGCATATTTGACCTGTTGCTTAATTTGTGCCGTCAAATGCTATGTTTTGTAATATATAAAAATCATTATAGCTACTTTAGATTTTGGACTCCATACAGTATAAAATGCTGATACATTAATATACAGTTGTAAGACCAAAACTATTTCTTAGTGCCTACAGTGGTGTGCAGCTGTGTGCTGACTATCTCTGAGTACCTATCTCTGATAGGTTTTCCATACAATTCATTTTCATAACATTACAGATTAAAGATGTGAAGATGATCACAGTTATCCTGTGTGATTGTGGAAAATGGAATACTGTCAGAAAGAAGAAAATATGAGACATCTGAGTAGACTCGAAGGCCTAGAAGGACAGTTTTGCAGCAGATTGCTTGATAGATTAAGTCATAAATTAGGATGAAGTGACAGTTTTGGTCTTAGTCTGCATTTTATACCCAGTCAGCAGACTACACTTGATACTAATATGCACTTATGCCAGTCTGCAATCTTCAGTCCGAATTTTATAACATCCAAGATTGTAACTTGGTTGATCACTTAAAGACAGTAACCTTACATAAAAACCCTGTTGGTCTTGATGAGTGGGATTGACACTTTGTACATTGTACTATGGAGTATTAAAAGTTAAAAAATATTGGTCACCTCTTTCTGCACATTCTAAAATAATGTACATACACTGTAATTGTGAATGGATTGCGTCATTCTTTTTAAGCTCCCAATGTGAAATCAAATATTCTAATCAGTTAAAAGCAACACATGCTGAGTAATAAATAACCAGATGTACATGTAACTGTGGAGAGAGATGAGGTTGTTTTTCTAACACATGTGCAGTGGTGTAGGTTTACATAACAGCGTAACTTGAAAATTTAAGTATCAGTATAAAGTGCAAGCTAGGTAATTTTGGGTTCACAGAAATTCTCTTTACACTATTATTACTTGTATTGTTGTTCGTAGTATTTTAGAGTGTGAATATGCACCGAGACAAAAGCAAAATAATATTTATATAAGAGCTGTACATTGTTCTGTCTTGAAACTAAAAGGTACATGTACACTATAAGGAGGATATTATACCGTCATTCCAGCATGCTTTGGGTAAAATTCCTGTGAATGACTTCTGATTAGAGTTTTATGTTGGTCACAGCAAAATCTACAGTAAGATGAAATAAAACTGAATGATTAATGCTCATACCATAGAAAATTCAGAATTGTGAGAAAAGCGAGGGTCGATTTTGAACTAAAAGCAACGTAACCATAAACAAACGCAGCAGGTCAGTTGCATGCCGAGTAGATGAGCTGAGTAGCTGTTGTTTTATATTTTTATTAGCGGGAATTATTTCACCAGCTCTGTTCACCGGTGTTAGATTCAATACAAATGTAAGTCAAACTGAAGGCAAGCAAATATAGATATTTCAAAGATATTTCTTCTAATTTAAGCCAGCATTGTTTTGAAATGGCAAGAAGGTTTATTGATTCCATGAATCTGTGAAGAGATTTCAAGTGTCTAACATGCGATGCTGTTCGAGGATTTTGGCCCATCTGGGAATTTAAGCAACCTTAAATCAAACTGTAAACATAACCCGAAATGGGAAAATATTAATATTCTGTAAAGGTGAATAGAATAAATAGGTTAATATTTATTGAAATATTTCTGCTATGACCAACTGACCTCCAACCTCAGCAGCGTCTGTGTAAAATGAGCCACTTGCATGTCACCGTCATTTGATAATATAGTTTGCTTGCAATGCATGCTGGGAAGATGGTAAAATCCTCCTTTTTTAAACTGCATTTTCAAGTCAGTTTTTATTCTTGAGACAATGTTCATGTATATTATTCACATTGACCATACCCATCTATTCACTGGTACATGTAATATTAAATAGTGGCTCTGAGGATAATAATATATTTAATGTAGCAGTGATGTGGGAGTATATGCTTCATATTTTCTCAATTTGAAATACATAACATATTTAATTTTGTGATTTCTCTTCTCTAGTTAGAAATGGTATCATTCAAAGAGATTCAAGGAGAGCTTTTTATGGTAAGAGAATAATTGTTGTTATATGTCCATACACATTAAGGCTGTTTTCTAACAGGAGCCTGGTAGTAATTTGGTACCTAAGTAACTGACATGGGCATGTACATGTACAATGTGTTAATATTTTGCTGCAGTACCAAACATTATTCAAATGGCATCCTTAGGCCTGATCTAAAATCAGTGTTTTAGTTGACTACTCTATGGAATAACATAATTTGGTGTTGTTTTCTTTTGATGTAGACATAATTAATTTACCCTGCCAAGCATTCATGGTGAAATCTGATAAACTGACCTAAATTATGGTGCATTGTGTATTTTCTTTAGTTAAATGCCCCTGATCTTTGTTTTAAACTTGGTCTTGTTAACCCAGAAAAATTTGAACCAGGTGTTTATTGAGAGACCATCATTTTATTCATTGTCCCCTGGTGATTGTTTTTTTTTTAATCAGTTCTTCATTCTCAGAAACTCGTGGCTGTGTTTTATTGATATTCTCCGGAGAAATTGGATTGTGATCACTGCATTAATAGGAAACCTTTGATTTAAAGTCCATTACTTGTCACTGGATTTTCCATACTCATGTTTATTGTAAACTTAAAATCCTGGTTACATGTACATGTATAAGCCCACCCGGTTATAGGCCCACAAAATTCTCCCAGTTATCTGGATGTACATGTAAGCTTCCACATCTCCACAACAATTCTTTACATGCATGTAAAGAACATAAACTGACTGAAATAATTGAACAGTACTGTATCACAATATTTTGAGCTTACCATCCTACAGTTGTGTATAAACTCTTAAAAATTTGTATAAGCCCAGGGCCAACATGTATAACTGGGATTTTATGGTATTCTTTTCCTTTAAATTGTTATTAAAACGAGCTTTACATGTAGTTTCCACTAGGTTTTTCATAATGTAAAATCTAGTTATGCACAGGCAGGTGATAGCATGTTATCAGGTCTTTGAGTGACCACATTTATACTGATTGCAGATTGCAGCTTCAGTTCAGCAAATGACAGCATTTTGTCAGATCTTTAATGCCATTTTGGCATAATTCTATTCATAGGCTGCAGGTACCTGGCCTATTAATTAAAGGAGAAATGTTAAATTAACCTGTCCGATAAATTTTAAATTCTGCACTAACATAGGATAATATGAACAACAATATTCATGGAGATAATTGGATTATGGACTGAGTGTGACACCAGATTATGGCCTGAGTGTGACACCATAAACGAAGAAAAAAAAACAAAGCTAGTATCGGAAAAGGAGTTGAATTCTTTTCTTGAAGCAAGGGCCCAACCGACGAACAGGGTTAATCTCCTTGCGGGTAGCGGAGTTGGTGGCAGAATGTTTTATAGAAACTGGAAAAACACTGTAATGACCACTTGTCTGGGTTTTTCTGCCAGGACGGGGACACCGGCATTTATCCTTTGTAATCCTCCTCTCTGCCCTCCTTTCAGCTTGGTACATTCTTTTCTCATCGTCCGAGTTTGAAGCAAGCTCATCTGACAAATCACAAGAATTTAGTTTTATCGACTGAGTCGATAAGGTAAACTGACCACCGTAAAAAGATTCGAATAGCTGACGTTTGGAGCGCTAGCTCGAAACGTCAGCTATTTGAATCTTTTTACGATTGTCAATTTACCTTATCGACTCAGTTGATAAAACTAAATTCTCGTGTTTCATCCCCCCACCGACACAGCACCACAGTTTCTCTAGAAACTAACTCCATTCATCTGACAAATATTCATTAAGATGTGGTACATTTATTACTGATTTCCTTTTATCTTACATGCATAGTTCTTGCGGCGAGCCTTTTTAAAAGCCTGTTGGATGGTCGAACTATTTTTCTCAGAGAAACGCTTTGAAAATTTGCTTAGCCGAGATTCAATAACTTAAAAGATCCTCAAAGATCTTTATTAAGATCCTCAGTATAAACCTCACAGATCCTCATGCAGATTTTTAAGGATCCTTAAAGATCCTTCAGATTCTCACCAGGGAAGGTTACAAAGGATAAATGCCGGCGTCCCCGTACCGGCAGAAAAACCCTGACAAGTGGTCATTCCAGTGGTTTTCAAGTTTCTTCGAGATATTCTGCCACCGACTCCGCTACCGCAAGATTAATCCTGTTCGTCGGTTGGACCCTTGCTTTTTTTTCGTATGGCGTTACACTTAGGCCATAATCCAATCATCTCCGTAAATTATTGATGTTCTTATTATCCTATGTTAGTGCAGAATTTAAAATTTATCAAGGGTTAATTTAGCATTTCTCCTTTAATTAATAGGCCAGGTACCTGCAGCTTATGAATATAATTATGCCAAAATGGAATTAAAGATCTGACAAAATGCTGGCACTTGCTGAACTGAAGCTACAATCTGCAATCAGTATAAATGTGGTCACTCAAAGATCTGATAACATGCTGTCACAAGATTGTGAGACTTTCAAACACCTACTGTAAATGACAATAATTCTAATTTTTGTCTATGGTACTTGTATGTGATGTTGAAATGTAAATGGTGTGTATAAAATAAGTTCCTCACATAATCTTGTTCAAAATCCCTGATGAAGTCTGTTCTAACATGACTTGTATCAGATGAAACTGGCCTAGTAATTAAAAGCAAGATCAGCTGCTGTGTGCTGCCCACTTTTCTTTTGATAAAAACATGGACGCAAAGGACAGTTGCCTTTAGTGTTAGGCAGACTACTACAAGACAGACTTTGCTCACTGCAGCTGTTTTTTGTTTTGTTTCGTAGGCTTCAAGAGCAAGAGCATCCCATGGCCAAGCTATTGCAGAAAACATACCAAAGTTGCAGTTAATGTACACTGTACAGTGTACATGTAGCTATTTGAAAGGAATAATGAAAAGCAGAAACAAAGAATCTTGAACAGTTGAAAAAGCGTGTTATATTAGGATCAAGGGAGTTAAAATAAAACAATTGAAAAGCAGCTTTTTAATGATTCGTGTATGTTTACTTTGCCTATGAATGTTCGCATTAATTTACATGATGGTAAACAAGCGAGCTGGCTCGATTTGGTTCCCTCGTTCGATTAAAATGATATTTGCAGGCTCCCTTATTCGATTTACATGATATTCACAGGCTCCTTTATTCGATTTACATGATATTCACAGGCTCCTTTATTCGATTGACATGTTATTTACAGGCTCCCTTATTCGATTGACATGTTATTTACAGGCTCCCTTATTCGATTTACATGATATTCACAGGTTCCTTTATTCGATTTACATGATATTCACAGGCTCCTTTATTCGATTTACATGTTATTTTACAGACTCCCTTATTCGATTTACATGTTATTTACAGGCTCCCTTATCCGATTTACATGTTATTTACAGGCTCCCTTATTCGATTTACATGTTATTTACAGGCTCCCTTATTCGATTTACATGTTATTTACAGGCTCCCTTATTCGATTTACATGTTATTTACAGGCTCCCTTATTCGATTTACATGTTATTTACAGGCTCCCTTATTCGATTTACATGTTATTTACAGGCTCCCTTATCCGATTTACATGTTATTTACAGGCTCCTTTATTGGATTTACATGTTATTTACAGGCTCCTTTATTCGATTTACGTGATATTTACAGGTTCCTCTATTGAATTTACATGTTATTTACAGGTTCCTTTTATTCGATTTACATGCTATTTACATGGTCTTATGTCCCTTGTTTGAGAAATTTACAGGATCTTTTCCATAATTTACATGTTTCACCTCAATTATTTACATGTTTTTTACAGGATTTCTCAAAACATGTAAATGGGTAAAAATCATGTAAATTTTCATTTACAGTATCTTTTTGAGGATTTACATGTTATTTACATGTTTTTTACATACTATGGAAATTTTCAACTTTTCCAGTGATCAGAGGCATAGTATAACGAGCTTACCTTGCATAGCCAGTGGTTGAAGGTTGGTTTTATCCCTATTTTCGTTTCAAATGGCCATGATTTATCAAATCACGCAATCAGTAAATGTTGCCGAAGGCACTTTCTCGGAAACATCGTATTTCTCGACAGTTCCAACCATATTTCAGCTTCCATACAGCTAGTTGTCCAAGAGTCTTGCTTTCACAGTAAAAACTTTTGATGTTTTTACTGTTTAAGTGGCAGACGATCAAAGCTTTTACATTTAGGAGAATGTCCCAACGATGGCGCGTCAACTTATGCAAATGATTTGTTTCATTTGCATGTCACTGGTGTACATGAAAGCTGAATATAACATACCATAACGGTCACTATAATATCGCTAATATCTAGAATAAAATGAGGCTGTGAAAGTCCTATTCAGATCAAAAGGAAGTGAAATAAAGGGTAGTATTATTTTGAATTATAAATTTTTGACAGCAAGACTGATCCTTTATACGGCAGGGAAAGAAAGACAGAAGCAAAAAAGGTGGATATAACAAATGAATATACATACATACATACATTCATACATACATACATACATACATACATACATACATACATACATACATACATACATACATACATATATATATATATATATATATATATATATATATATATATATATATATATATATATAAAGTGTAGAACTGGATATTCGTAAAACAGTGCTCAATACATTAATGTAGAGCGAAGCCAACGACGCCGCCACAGCTAACTCTAATACCACTCGAGACAAGAAGACATGCAACTGCCGACAAAAGAACACATGCCCACTCGACGGAAACTGTCTACAATCATCAGTCATCTACCAAGCTACAGTCACACGCAACGACAACAACACAACAGAAACATACATCGGACTAACGGAAAACAATTTCAAAACAAGATACCGAAACCACACCGCATCATTACGCCACTCTAAACACAGAAACTCAACTGAACTAAGCAAGTACATCTGGACTCTCAAAGACAACAACATCGAACACTATATTTCATGGCGCATCTTGTTTTCGCATTCACCGTACAAAAGCTCAAGCAAAAGATGCAACCTCTGCCTAAAGGAAAAATTTCTAATCATTTGCCGACCGAAACTTTCTACACTTAACAAACGTAATGAACTCGTGTCTTCTTCCCGCCATAGAAACAAAGCCCTCCTACGCAACAGCTGAACTGTTAAACTTCGCGCCGCATAGATTAGATATATGTTAGTTATTGTTATTATGTAAATTATTTTGTATATAAGAAGCGATGGTAAAGAATATTCTTATTAAATCCCCTGATGAGTGGGCAACCACGAAACAGACTTGTCGGGATGAAACCGTAGTTTATTTGTTTCTTTTCCCCATAAACATATACATATAAGAATAAAAGCTATTTTCGATTTAAGGACCGAAGGGTTATTCTAATGATTCGCTTTTCTTTAAGAGAATGACCGTTTTTGATTCTTTCTTCACAAGAAAGACAGACAGACAGACAGACAGACAGACAAAGAAAGAAAGAAAGAAAGAAAGAAAGAAAGCGTGATCGTTTCCCAAAATTTAAGTTCCCTATTTTTAAAGCCTTAAAATAATACTAGCTAATGCGAAAATCTTTCCAAAACTATGTCTCTTGGTTGTTTTATGGAAGGTAATGCCAAAAAATACATTTTCCTATATTTTGTTAAAAAATGCAACGTAATCTGGATGTTTTTGCTCAAAAGCGTTCCTCTTAAGAGGAACAGCAATGAAAAGGAACACTTGTTCCTATAGTAAGAGATATTGGCCATAAATTTATAAAAGTAAAACAAAAGTTAACCCAAAGAGATCTTGTTCCATGATGCACAGTTGAGTTTTGTCTCCGGCATTTCCGTTATTTCCGTCCAATTTATACGATTGTGTAGATCAGGTCAATTTTAGTAAGATAAAAATCACAGCAAAAAGGAGAAAGATGTCACGCCGAGTAAAAGCAGCGAAAAGTTACATCAACTTAAACAAGCTCCAAGCCTTGTTCCCCGCTATTTCCGTTGTACCCATCACATTAACAAAAAAATGCATTTTCTGTTAGATCCCATTAGTCAAAAGATCCAGAGTACAATGAAAAAAAAAGGAATGTCAACTTAAACAAGCTCCAAGTAAAGTTCCCCGCTCTTTCCAATGTATCCATCACAAGAATTGCATTTTCAATCACATCTCAGTAGTGAAAAGAACTCAAGGTATAATAAGGAAAGTGGAGAAAGCGGGGAAAGAACTTACAGTGCATGGAATCTGCTTCAAGGAATATAATAATATCCATAGTATAATAGCGATAAAGGAGAAAGCGGGGAACGAACTTACAGTACTATATCTAGTAGTACTAGTAGATTTAGTACTGTACGTTCTTTCTCCGCTTTTTCCTTTATCTCCATTATACTATGGATATTATTATATTCCTTGAAGCAGATCTGATGCACTGGAAGTTCTTTCCCCGCTTTCTCCCCTACCCCCATTATACCTTGAGATCTTTTGACTACTGAGATGTGACTGAATATCCAGTTCTTGTGATGGATACATTGGAAAGAGCGGGAAACTTTACTTGTTTATGCTTGTTTAAGTTGATATTCCTTTTTATTGCTTTTATCCAGTGTGACAGTTCCATTATACTTCACAGTTTTTGATCACTGAGATTTCACTGAAAGTTCACATTTTTCCTAAGTGTGAAGGATAAAGCGGACTCAACGGAGAAGTACTCTTGCCGTTAATTGCAAGAAACACTAACATTGTCTAAGTTGATATTCCATTCATTTAAGTTTTGTCTTAAAGTGATGGATATGCATGACGGATACACCGGGGACAGCTATCCCAAAGCAGTTGTGCTGCAGAAAACAAAACTCCTGCCATGCCACTTAGCTTATACATATTTCAAAAGTACCCCTAAGGGTTTCGTTGATTCTGTAATCGCTCGTTCGCTGCAAAACTATTCACACTGACATGCTTCTTATGTCGGTATTTGTGTTGTTTCTGCTGCAATATTTTTCTCAGATTATTTATTAGTATCCACATGACATACCAACCGAAAACCACGTATTTTTTCTGCATTGTAAAAAACCCACCAAACAGCTTATTAAACAATAAACAACTTTCTCCACGCGATAATGAAACATCTGCAAACTGCTTGGCATTGTTACTTCTTATATTGATTACACAAGGAATGCCTATACTTGACTACACTTGGAGTACAAACAGAAAACAAAATTCTCAGAAACCAGTAGCCTGAGAAAACAGACGTCATTTCGCGGCGCCACCACTGGGGCCTCCGCGAAACTGACGTCTGAGCAATGAGCGCCAAACAACGCGTACGTTGTGTGTTATGCTATGTGTAAATTTCATCAACGACACTTCATCACGATACATACTACATGGTACATGGGAGATCAAAGAGCGAAGAAAAATGTCTTCATTTAATCAATGAATTGCCGTTTGAAGTGAATTTGTCAGGCGGGCCCGAAGTCAGGTATCTGTGCAAGACGTGTCTTCGCCTACTCAACTTCTAGCCAATACTGTATTAAAAACGTCGAAAGTCAACTGGGTTTTGATCGAACCTTCACCGTAAGTACGCCATCTAAAACTAGTCTTTATTTTCGAAAAAAAGTATCACTTATCTCAAAACAGGAACACAGCTCGTCGATTCGAATATCTTCTTGGCTTTCCGTTTGTGTTTCCGTTCGCATCACACTCGAAGCGGCCGGACTTTACTAAGAATTTTCATACATTCTTGGAAAACTACGGTAAAGGAAATTACATTTTAAAATGTGGATTTACTTTGTAAGAAACATTTCATTGATTGTTTCTTTGTTATCAATAGTTTTATGAACTATTAAGAAAGCTCGGCCGCATTCCTCAGTGATCAGTACAAGAAATTCGCTTGCGTGGACAATTTCCTAGATGCGTATGCGTTTTGCTTTTGAGAGTAATCTGATAGATATTTGAATAAAACTTTCGACTGTTTGAATTTGTTGTCCTTTATCTTGTGTTTGTCATTCAAGAATTGGTCTGGAAAGCGATCTTTTGTAAATAAAGCCAGATTTATATTTTGCAGCTCAAATTTCATTTGCATCGCAAAATTCAAAATGTCTCCATAATTTTTGATATTTTGACTTTCAAGTTATTTTATCAGGCTTTTTTGAAACGCCACTGATGTTTGGAATTGAAAAATCATTCGAAGTAATTATTCTAGACGGAGATGTTGTTTTTCAAGCCTGTGTTCGCGCGTGATCCACGCGTGCCGCTGGGGTGGTTTGAGAAGCGGTAATGCGTGACAAGTACGGCATTTCGGCGCTCATTGCTCAGACGTCAGTTTCGCAAAGGCCCCAGTGGTGGCGCCGCGAAATGACGTCTGTTTTCTCAGGCTAAGAAACCAGTGGCAATTATACATCTGATTAATACCTCATTGTCCACTGTTTGTGAATTTTCCACAAAACTATGTTTGCATTGGCCAAAACGTGACGAAAAACAATGGGATTACATTGATTATGTAATAACTGTAAACTTCCGGGCATTTTTGCACTAATAGGCCTGTAAACGAATGACTGAAGTTGGACAAAATGTTAATAAAGCTTTTTCACCTGGAATATATTCCTTGGGGATAGGTTAGTGCACACATAAAAGTCCACCCGAATCCAACCATGGCAACCTTGTTTTTACGTGACCGTGGGAAAATCCAAGATGGCCGCCAAATTCAAGATGGCCGCCGTGACATAAATCACTCTATCTTTGGAAAGGAATGACAAAAAAACTCGTATGATATGCTGAATCCCACTAAATCCGACATGCCCATTCGTTTAGTGATGTCTCCAGGCTCATTAGAGGTCAAGGTCAGGCTAAAAGGTCAAGGTCATGGTAAAGAAACGACAATTTGAAAGGAAAATCGGAGATGATCATGATAGTCTACATACAACTAAGAATGAAAACTGTTAATATTATTGCATTTATAACACTGCAGTTGGTACACTTCTGTTGTCTCGATATTGCGAAAAGGGAGTGGTACGCAGGAAGCCCAATATCTACAGTTAATCGCAAACTTAACATTAAGTACCTATCATTTAATCGTCATCGTTTTCCTCTTCGGTTACTACTTGGAGTGTATTCAAGCAAGAGATGCCCCGGCACTGACCACCTGCAGAAGTAAAATGGAGACTATTTTTGCGACAGGTGCAATTCCGTTTCTCACAGCGTCCACCACAGTTGCATATGATTGTTCTAAGAAGCGATTTCGGGGCTGCAGATTGAGACATTCGGACTGGCACCAAACCGACTGATGATTCTTTCCAGCCCCAGTCTGTCGATGGGAGGTCATTACCTTGCCATGTCTGTACCTGATGATACGTCCTGTAACTGTGAAATGATGCTGCATCCGTTGTCGGTGGAAATTTTTCAGGAAGCACATATCCTGTTGATGTTACAACCTTCTCCTGAAACCTTTCTACTCTAGCTGAATTCAGGGATGGTGCCCTTTGACATCCATATATTTCAAGAAGGGCCTTCTCTCCCGCTGTTTTCACATCTTTCTTGGAGGATGACGGACTCATGAAAGTGTCGATGGCGTTTCTCAGGGCACTAACCTTCTTCAGTACCGTCGCTTTACCAATTCCATAAGGCCGTGATGTTGTGTCACAGCCGCTGATTGCATGAAGAAACAAAAGACCTCGTGATAAGAATGGATCTAGCGTTTTCTTCAAGATATTGATAGACACCATTTGTTTGGAAATAACCATATAAAGATCGAAATCCCCAGCATTGGCATGGTGTATCAATAACTGGAAGACATCTGTATCGTCGGCAATTACAGCAGTTGGCTTTTCAGTTGAAGAGCTACAAGCCATCTTACAGATTGTAAAATCGGCATCTTCGTCTGCATGCTCAACCGCGATTCCTTCCTTCTGCATCTCCTCGGCTAGTAAGTAGATCAAGGCCTGCTTGTTAGCGCTGTTGCCAAGAAATGCTTTCATGGTCATGGTAAGACGCATTTCGCCTGAAACGGACACACAGGCACCAACTTCAGTCCCTGTTCTCCGACTATGGGCTTCGTCCTTAGTGCTTGGTCCGTGATAACCATCAACTATGACCAACGCTTGCCCATAGCTAACCTTCACGTGCCGAACGTACATTTCACAGATCTCAGCGTAGGTCATGTGCTTTGGCCATGCGAACTTATGCAGTAATCCTCCTCCATCAACAACGTACTGTAAACCAGTTGCGGGAAGGGTTGGGACAATACAAAGAGGTGCAATTTTCAAAAGATAATGAATAAGTTCCGCTTTGTCTCCAGTTCTCATTTGCATGTTATTGTCAAATAATGATGCAGGCAAACGGCACAATTCAAATCTCAGGAGATCGGGTAGAGGGACTTCCCCAACGCCCATAACAAGCAGACGCTGATAGAAATGCCCGGGATCCATATCGATTCTCTCGCCAGTAGCTGTCTTGACGTAAATGGCAGACGCCAGAGTCTTAACTTGATTCTTTTGAAAAAACTTGTATTCTGCTACCGAATTCCCGATCATGGATGTTAGAATCGCATCACTAATAGCCTTGGAATTATCAGCATTCACAGAGTCGCCTGCGACTAATCCTGTATACAGACTAACGAGGTTTTGCGATGATTGATTAAAAACCCCTCTCTCGATTAGCACTTGGACCAGCTTGTGGATATCTGACATGTCTCGACGTATCCTTCATGCCTTTAAATCACGATGTCCAGTCTCGTCAAGGTCGCAACGTCCAGCAATCTCGAAGATAGAATGGCAGACGTCTGTACAGATGGGTCTTGAAAGTAGAAATAGGAGGCGGGTACTTTCGTCAAACCCACGACCACCCGTTAGACCACCAGTGCAAGACCAAGCTCCATTACTTCTCCTCACCGGAAACAGTCCGCCACAAAATGCTGTATACACATGTGGGTGAGAATGTTGAAGGTCTTGCATTCTAGGGATAAAGATTGCGAGAGACTTTGTGTAATTTTTATGCCCAGCAGCGGCTAGATAAGGGAGCATGTCACGCAGGGACTGCACGTACAATGGCCAGTTACCGATGCACACCGAGCGGATGGAGGCCCTCAAGATTTGTACCATTTTCTGGTACTGCATCCACAATCTAGCCGTCCGGTACGGCATCAAATCGTTTCGCCAACTATGAAGCAAAGTCTGAAGCTTTTCCAGGGCGCTGCTCTTGAGTGCATCGTCTAGCGTCACATTCCCGACATGCACTGCTTTCACTAGGACAGAGACGCGGTGAAGAAGAGCAGCTCCTGAAAAACGAAGGAACGAATAAATAACACTTTACGTATGTTATAATAAAAAATAACTTTATTTTATGAGGGTAAAAACACTTTACAGTTAACCAATGGTGAGATAATATTTAATCAATGAACATACGACTGACCGTCTTCTCTCTGCGATTCAGTTTGTGTTCGAGGTGCATCTGAGAGGCTTGGCTGACTACAGGTGCTAGGTACGCTCGCGATGTTTGACTGGCCGCTCTTGTGAGATACATCTGGTGTATTGGACTGATTTCCAAGTGACGCGGGGATGTTTGACTGCCCAGAATTATATATTGAAAAAGTATTGTGTAAGGATCAATTGACATATTATGCAGTGTAATGCTCTCTTATTATTGTTTATCCCATCGTCTAGGTGCAAAAATGTATTCCGATGTTCAGATTCCAATTTATACCAGGTCAATCACGTTCACATTACCAATTAAGTCCAAGCAGTCCTCCAGTCGAGTCTACGGTCATCGAAAATCGTGTTACAGACTGCATGAAGTCTTCGTCAAATGGATCCTGCCGTAGAAGACCACGAACCGTGCATTTTGAAGAAACTTCAGATTGTTCTGACAATAGTGATTCCCGACAGAACATGCCTAATTCAGGAAACCTGTCTGTCTCCAATGCGGCTTCCTCTTTGAGTGTAGGTTAGAGAACTTCCACTCTCTGATCGTTTGCAATGGTATCAAAACAATCCATAAGATAACCATACGCTTATGTTTGGTCCAAACTTATACTGTTGCAACAGCTTCAAAATACCAACAGACATTAAAATAATTAAAATAGACAATCGGTTAGCTTATTGTTTTGTCTTTTTCGCTACAACAGATGAGGAGATAGAAGAAAAAGGCCAAAAAAGGACAAAGAAACAGAAAGAAGGGAAGAACAAGAGAAGCAAATACTTGAAAGAAGAAGTTACAAAGTCCCGACTTGAAGAGGTAAAGCTTTTAAAGCAGCCTTTAGAGCGTATAAATACTATTTAGAGTCGTTAAGAGAGCCTTTTTTCCGGACCGCGTGAGAGGTGGCACATGATGGAAAATTTCCCTACCCTCATGTTTAGCTCAAAGATAGCCCATGGTGAGTCAATAAAAGTGTTGGTATTTTTTTTGCTCAAATCTATTTTTCATTTCTAGAAAATCTCAAAAACTCTAACCGTCCCCCATCGCCATGAAACAGCCGAAATAAGAGCGCCGAATATTAGCACAATGCAGGTTCCTGTTAAAAAAGCACAGAGACGCAAGGCTTTCCCAAATTTAAACAATTGTTTAGGAGGCATTAACAAATGATTTGAGCTAATATCAGGTTTTGTAGTTACATTTTTGAATTAACGGTGAGTGTTTGAAAATCGCTCATATTTCATTATTTAAAAATTGCATTTTGGAGCAGTTTTTCAAGAAACATTATTCCTATGCGATATAACTCAGAATCGCTTTAAATTGCGGTTTTGGAAAAGGGGATATAGTGCTCTTTATAAGGAAACTAAGAAAGAAACTAAGAAAAAGCTCGTGCCATTTCGCGGAAATCACAACATCGACTTGCGAACAACCGCAAATAATCGAATTACGCTTGCTGTTATTGAAGCCAAAATTCCGACGAAAACTTATCGCTTTACACCATACTAAATCAGAGATAAAGTATAACGAGCTAACCTTGCATAGCCAGTGGTTCAAGGTTGTTTTTATCCCTATTTAGTCGTGGCGAAGCACACGAGTTGTAAATCCGGCGTTGACTTTTCTTGTTTTTTTTTTTTCGTGTCACATTTATGCACGCATATTTAAGTCTATATCGACGACTATATGGCTTCCGGGCCATGAAATAATAAATTCTCTCCGTGTGTGTACTCGAGAAGCAAGTGTGTTTACTTTTATATATTAAACTTGTCATTTGCTTAGCGATCGAGCTCCGGGTCGAGCTTAAGTGTCAGCTACTGAATCTAGTGAATGCAGTATAGTCTTACTTTTAAACCCGTGTATACGTGAAAACATGATGAACAGGTTATCGGCAAGGGTGTTTAAATAAATTTCACTTACTCGCTCACTCACTCGCTCACTCGCTCCTTCCATCAGCTGTAAACTTAGTGAGCAAATGCTTTGTTATGAACACGTTTCGTAACAGGAATTCAACGTGAATCCAACGATAACAATAATTAATTTGATGTAAACGAATATAGACAACAATAAGCTTACAGATGTTTCGCATTTGGAGTTTTTAGTGCAACATTAAAATCCATCTAAAAGGATTTTGCAACCTAAACACGCGTTCTGATGCGTATCTAGCTTAAAATAATAAAATTTAGTTCGTAGGTAGTATGTGCTCTTGGACAACGCAGTGAGTGAGTTTGTGGCTCCATAAAGTCCTTTTTTTTCCTTTTTTTTTTCTTTTTTCGAACTGGACATTATGAAAGTGATGTACTTTGTTTTTCGTTCGTCAAAAATCCTTACGTTAAATTTAAAAAATATATATATCGAACTGTGTCAGTGTGAAAACTTAAGCTTACGGCAATATTGCGTTACGCGTTATGCGTTAGCATTTCTTCTTCTCGGGTTGGCTCTTAGAGCATTTGATTAGATATAATTTTAAGCTTATGTTTCTCTGTAAAAGCACTCAAATCACTTGGGAATCAATGCTGCAATGAGTAAATGGCGCCACGAGTTCAAGCTGTGTACAGCTTCTTGTTTCGTTTCAAATGGCCATGATTTATCAAATCACGCAATCAGTAAATGTTGCCGAAGATACTTTCTCGGAAACATCGTATTTCTCGACAGCTCCAACCATATTTCAGCTTCCATACAGCTAGTTATCCAAGAGTCTTGTTTTCACAGTAAAAACTTTTGATGTTTTTACTGTTTAAGTGGCAGACGATCAAAGCTTTCACATTTAGGAGAATGTCCCAACGATGGCGCGTCAACTTATGCAAATGATTTGTGTCTGTTACGTTTAGAGCTATATTTCGCGGATTAGCGGAAATGCCATGTTCAACTGGTGTACATGAAAGCTGAATATAACATACCACAACAGTCACCATAATATCGATAATATATAGCATAAAATGAGGCTGTGAAAGTCTTATTCAGATAAAAAAGAAGTGAAATAAAGGGTAGTATTATATTGAATGATAAATTTTTGACAGCAAGACTGATCCTTTATACGGCAGGGAAGGAAAGACAAGCAAAAAAGGTGGATATGACAAATGAATATGCATACATATAATGTATTATAATGTATAATAATGTATTATAATGTATTTTAATTTCCCGGAATTTCGGTTTGAAAAACAAACCTTTATTTTAAGCTATCCAACGGCCAGACGGCAACTTCTTTTAAAAATTAAAATTAGTTTCGATTTAAGGACCAAAGGGGAATTCTAATGATTCGCTTTTCTCTAAGAAAATGACCGTTTTTGATTCTTTCTTTCTGAGAAAGAAAGAAAGACAGACAGACAGACAGACAGACAAAGAAAGAAAGAAAGAAAGCGTGATCGTTTCCCAAAATTTAAGTTCCCTATTTTTAAAGCCTTAAAATAATACTAGCTACTGCGCATTAGTCAAAAAATCCTGAGTACAATGAAAAAAAGCAATATCAACTTAAACAAACTCCAAGTAAAGTTCCCCGCTCTTTCCAATGTATCCATCACAAGAATTGCATTTTCAATCACATCTCAGTAGTGAAAAGATCTCAAGGTATAATGGGGATAGTGGAGAAAGCGGGGAAAGAACTTACAGTGCATGGAATCTGCTTCAAGGAATATAATAATATCCATAGTATACTACTACTACTACTACTACTACTACTACTACTACTACTACTACTACTACTACTACTACTACTACTACTACTACTACTACTACTACTACTGCTGCTGCTGCTGCTGCTGCTGCTGCTGCTGCTGCTGCTGCTGCTGCTGCTGCTGCTGCTGCTACTACTACTACTACTACTACTACTAAGTAGTAGTAGTAGTAGATTTAGTACTGTACGTTCTTTCTCCGCTTTTAATTTTTCCTTTATCTCCATTATACTATGGATATTATTATTTTCCTTGAAGCAGATCTGATGCACTGGAAGTTCTTTCCCCGCTTTCTCCCCTACCCCCATTATACCTTGAGATCTTTTGACTACTGAGATGTGACTTAATATCCAATTCTTGTGATGGATACATTGGAAAGAGCGGGAAACTTTACTTGTTTAAGCTTGTTTTAGTTGATATTCCTTTTTATCTCGTTAATGCGCTTGCGCATTAAGCGAGATTTCGAAGTCGAGTACTAAAAAGGGACAAAAGTTGTTAACAAAATTTTGTGGACTTTTGTCCGGGGGGGGTTTCTTGTTCCTTCTTTATAGAAGCTATATTAGGGCATTGAGGATATGGTTGGTTAAAGCGGTTAGGATTTCAAGAAGGGCGTCACATACTGCCACTAAAATGTTTGGGGAGCACCCCCGGACCTATTGTTAATTTCCCTAGGGTATTGGGATGTCAGAACTTGTGATGAACTTGTCATATCTCACATTACGTTACCGCAAAGGTATTAGTCCTTCTTAAATTTCGATATCTCACGTTACCTATTAGTTTCAATCATTTGTCGTAAAGCCATTATAGCTACTTTAAAAGGGTAAAAATAGGTTAAATGCGTTTTCTTGGGAAACGTAGTTTGAGAATTTCACGGTGTATTTTACTAATGGAGAGGTTATAAGAAAGTTAAATGGGACAGGAAAGTTTGTGTGTTAATATGAGCGGTATGGCAGAGCAAAATAGCATGAACTTTGCGTTTTTTTCTATTGAGTTGTGGTTACACACACCTTGGGTTTGGGGCCTTCCCAAGGGTTAATGGCTTGGGTTCGGTTTATCTCAGGTTTCATCTTACCCTTGGGGATGCGGTTATTTGAACTTTGCGTTTGTATGCAATAGTATGGGAAAGACGTCATAGTTTTATTGATTTAGCTACCGTGCACAAGGAAATTTTTCGGATTGTCCAACTGAATTTGTTTTGCGGGAGGAAATTTTTGCGCGTCCGGACAGCTAAAATTTCTGCTGGGAGGAAATGTTTGCGGATTTCTGGTCAAGTATAAATAAAATCCAAGGCATCGGTATTAAACAATTTTACTTCCTGACCGGAGGTTTGTATAGTTCTCCTAGTTATATGGTTGCTGTTCTGGAACCAATATGAACATAAACAACGAGAAAACTAGTGAGTGAATTATTGTACGTTGTTGTAAAAATGTATCAGTATTATGATAACAGTCTCTGGTTCTTTTGAGGACGTGTGTGGAGTTGAATCGGGAATACAGATGACTGTTGTGCCGGTCGCCTCGGAGTTATGATAGCAATATATTCACTGTTGAAAAGTTCTTCTTAAGCCGATATACATCATTAAAACAAGTAATTTTTTTCTGCGCGAGTATATTTCTGCGGTGGAAAATTTAATACAAAATAAAGTAATACTGCATAATAATGCAACAACGGACAACCTTGCCTGTATCTCGGATCAGAAAAAGGTTTTGAAAAATACTGCAGTCAGGAATCCCGCATGTTTGATTACTTTAGTACAAATTTTATAATTTGAGAAATTGGGGCGCTAAGTTTCATGATGTCACTTTCCGGGAAACTTGATAAAGAGTGTACAGCTATCATGCTGGAGATTCAAATATTTCAAACCGGATGAAATGATGCTATACTTCTGACCCCGAGGGGGGGGGGGGGTACTCCCTATAATGGGCTATACGGGGATGCTCCGCCTGAAAGGGGTACCTTTTTGAGGTAAGAGGTATATGAAAGGGTCGGGATTTCACGGGTTGAAGTATATGAAAGGGTAGGGATTTCACGAAGAATAGGAAAGGGAAGCGTAGCCACGCCGTTGAAGAATAAAAAAGGTAGGGTAAACTGCCATTTAAGTATTAAAAAAATGGCCTTTCAAAATATATCAAACAGACGCACGTAAAGGCTCTGAAAAGGGTACCATTTTCATTGAAAAGTATATGAAAGGGGTACCATTTTCAATGAAAGGTATATGAAAGGGGTACCTTTTCTGCCAAAATCGGTATATGAAAGGGTAAGGGTTTGGACCTCGGGGCGGAGCATCCCCGTACAAAACTTTGTTGAGTACCCCCCCCCCCCCCCCCCCCCCTGGGCTTCTGACAATGGAGATACTGCCTAGCTCCGAGAAACACATCACACTTACACGCGGAATAAACTCTGAGGAGCTATTAAAAAACAATTGAAAGATCTCACTATTCCAATATATGACTATCGCATAAGACTTGGATCTTAATAGAATATTTTACGAAATTTTGCTGCGGTCGTGACCCCGGGGGTCGTTAAGAAGACACTGTCAACACTATATTTTGAGGTTTAAAGCAGACCCATTTAATCTCTAATAGTTACTAAACACATGATACCGGAAATAGAAAACTCTCGACTTTCGAATAAAAAAAGACAGAACTACTATATATTCGCAAATAACCCATTCATGTATAACATTAACTTATGCAGCCATTTCTTTTTCAACTCTCCACAAAAGAAAAATCAATGTCCGCTTCACTTTCCAAAACATTTCACATCGATATCGATAACAACATACAACTGCGTGAAATATTTCCTTTTAACAAGCATTGACAACTAAGCGGAAAACAGATATTTCAGCCCACCCACATTTGACGTCTAAGTTATCAAAAGTTTCTTTGCGTTTGTTGATCCGATGGATTATGAATGTTCGCGAACCTTGTTATCTTTGTGGAATGTCCGGTTTCCGGAAGATTATAAAGAACAGGAAAGAGCGAATCTCAAAACTGTCTTAAAAACGAAATTAACGTTGGAAAAATATATATTTGCTTAATTCTTTCTTTGAGGAATAGAGGAATTCTAAGGATATGCACTTTTTTGTCTTGACTTCCTGACTGAATTTAAGTCTTAAAATAGCAATGAATATGTGTGAACGGACTCTGATCGATCAATGACAGACATTGTAGCGACCATAGGTCATGGATCAGTTCTTTTCTTCTTTAAAATCTCCGTAAAATTCTTAGATGTTTATATCTTATATATAAAGATCTACAAACGCGGATAAGCGTAAACATTTATCCGATGCGTTGTGGCACACATCAAAGATTTAAATTAGATGATCCTACAGGCAGACCAATCGTGATATCCAGTGCACAGTAAAGAAATATACTAGGTAATAATACGATTTGTCACGGAATTGATAAGCGATAGAAAAATCGAAAATATTACACACTTAAGTCTTCTCACCTTTACTTTATTGTCTCTTGATGTATCCTGATCGGTTTAAATGCATTTTTACAACTTTTGTCACTCGCCCCACTATCCACTATAAAAGAAGGGAAGGCTGGAGACCTCTGAGCGAACCCTCGCCACGCGAAAGCCAGGTTAAATGTCTACCCGTGCGATTCGTGCTAGCTTCCAAATTCCCTTTCACGGGCTCTAAAAGGGCTCCGTTTTGGAGCGATTCTGGCCATCTTCGCTTCGCCATTGTCCGCGATCCAAACGGCTGTACCACGAAATTCGAATACTAAAGCTTAGCGACCGACATTCACCCGAGGGGAGGGTCGTTACTTTTTCCCTCGCGCAAATTGACACCGTCGGGGGAGCCGGTGCGTGTAATTCGAACGGAAACCACACGCGTGACCTGTCACTTATTTGTCTTTATTTGATAAAGTGCAAGTTTTCATCAAGATCAAAAGAAAAGTCTCTTTTTAAAATAAAAATGCTCGAAGGAAAATTATTAAGCTTGTTAAAACCAATTTGCGCCAAAAAATCAAAAATCAAAGGTCACGGATATGTATGTGTATACCGGGAGTCTAGGGTGTACTCTAACTGCACGTCCGATCCAAGAGAGAGGAAGATAGGGGCCTTGGGAACGAGGTTGGTAGACGTTTCAATAAGAAATTGATCATTAAAACAGACCGTTGGCCGTCGGGTGTTGATATGAACGATATGGTCAATAATGTTTAATTTTTATTGGTAAATTGCACAACCTTCTAAAGTGGCTGTCGTAATTTGTCGTATTTTTGAAGCGGAATCGAGCCGCTTCTCGCTGTTCAGAACGTCTCATGTCGGCAATTTTCGGGGCCACGTCGCTTGTCGTTTTTACCAAGGCTTCTTTAAGCCGAGATGTTTTGAAAACAGCTTCGGCTATAAAAGGAAACGAAATCTAATTACCAGCTCTATTCCTACAAGAGACACCATTCTGCCCGAAGGTACACAATTTTTTAGTTGACGGAAAAAGCGACAAGTAAAATATTTTCATTTGCCTTTTTTACAATAGTCTACCTTAGTGAAGTATTTAGATAAAACATTCCTTTTTTACTGAAGTCTTTTTACTGAACTTATTCATATGCAAAAAGTTCTTGTTTTGTCTCATACATCCACATATACACTGCACATATAAATTGGCTGTTTAAAAACATTGCTAGTAAATCAATTTTAATCCCAAATGAAAATCGTTGCAATATGTTTTAGTTTTGTTTAAATATCAATAAATAAAGATAGTAAATATTTTTTAACCTTCGTACATCTTTCCCAAATTTCGATCGATAAGAAAATCGCCATTGTAATGCCATACAAGTCATTGCTTCCAAAATACTGTGACTGATACAAAACATAGAAAAATTAACTAAGTAAGATAGATTGAATCTAAGTAGTTTTGCCACCCCCATCCCTCCTCATAATTTTCTCCCGTAGCAACCAAATTGGCCTCGGCTCATTCGCTAAATATAATCAAGTTGAAGTTTCCCCTCAACTGTAAAATGAAGACTATTTTGAATAAATACGGTAAATTAACATGAAAATTATTTACATTCATACTCGTGATTATTTTGTTGCTCATGACTTTTATTGATTTGGTGGCTCCTAAAAGAGCCCGTAAGTCCTCTATGACTGCAATGTCTAACTCTACGATTAGACCTACAGGTATTTTCAATCTTTCAACTTCAATAAACCATTTAGCAGCTTTACACATATTACCTATCACGTCTTTACTACATTTACCTATCAAAGGCACCCAACTTTTCCAATTCTTGTTGTTGTTGTTGTTGTTGTTGTTGTTGTTGTTGTTTATTAACCTTACATTCTCTCGCATTAACGAGATGGCTTTAAGAGCCCTTTGATTATTGCTTTTATCCAGTGTGACAGTTCCATTATACTTCACAGGTTTTGATCACTGAGATTTCACTGAAAGTTCACATTTTTCCTAAGTGTGAAGGATAAAGCGGACTCAACGGAGAAGTACTCTTGCCGTTAATTGCAAGAAACACTAACATTGTCTAAGTTGATATTCCATTCATTTAAGTTTTGTCTTAAAGTGATGGATATGCATGACGGATACACCGGGGACAGCTATCCCAAAGCATAGATTCTCGGTCGTTATGCAATTATGGAGAATTTAACGCTTCACCTCAATTCATTAATAGTCAGCCACGTTACTTTATGGGTTGTGCGTCCTTGGACACAAAAAGTAGAATTTCCAACATACATCAAACCAAGTCATAATAGATGAAAAGACAAGAAATTAAAAGGTTATTAGACTGTATCTTGGCAAAATATAAAAAAATAAATAAAATAAAATACATGCATACATGCATGCATGCATGCATGCATGCATACATACATACATACATACATACATACATACATACATACATACATACATACAAACATACATAAAGTGTAGAACTAGATATTCGTAAAACAGTGCTCAATATATTAATGTAAATCGAAGTATATGTTTGTGGAGGAAAGAAACAAATAAACTACGCTTTCATCCCGACAAGCCTGTTTCGTGGTTGCCCACTCATTAGGAGATTTAATAAGAATATTCTTTACCATCGCTTCTTATATACAAAATAATTTACATAATAACAATAACAAACATATATCTAATCTATGCGGCGCGAAGTTTAACAGTTCAGCTGTTGCGTATGAGGGCTTTGTTTCTATGGCGGCAAGAAGACACGAGTTCATTACGTTTGTTAAGTGTAGAAAGTTTCGGTCGGCAAATGATCAGAAATTTTTCCTTTAGGCAGAGGTTGCATCTTTTGCTTGAGCTGTTGTATGGTGAATGCGAAGACAGGATGCGCCATGAAATATAGTGTTCGATGTTGTTGTCTTTGAGAGTCCAGATGTACTTGCTTAGTTCAGTTGATTTGCTGTGTTTAGAGTGGCGGAATGATGCGGTGTGGTTTCGGTATGTTGTTTTGAAGTCGTTTTCTGTGAGTCCGATGTATGTTTCATGTTTCTGTTGTGTTGTTGTCGTTGCGCGTGACTGTAACTTGGTAGATGACTGATGATTGTAGGCAGTTTCCGTCGAGTGGGCATGTGTTCGTTTGTCGGCAGTTGCATGTCTTCTTGTCTTGAGTGGTATTAGAGTTAGCTGTGGCGGCGTCGTTGGCTTGCGTGGATGACTTTAGAATCTACTTATTATGGTTATCAATTATCTGTTTGGCGTTATTCATGCAGCTGTAACTTATTTTTTATTATTTTTAATTTTTTTTTAATAAATCTTTATTCATAACAAACATATATAACAAGCAAAGGAAAAGGAAAAAAAAAACACAGCAGAGTTATAAAAAAAAATAATTACACCACAGTCGTGAGGTTAATATATGTAAATTGAATATAACACATAGTAGTTAGCTTGGGGAAAAAAAAACTAAGTTTAAAATAAAAAAAAATCACTATACCTACACAGGAGGAGTAGAAGGAGCGCTGTGTAGTATGTTACGAAAGTTACTAGTTTATTATACGTTCGACTTTGTACTTAAAATAAATTTGTTTGTAAATTCCGACAAAATAGGTCTATTGTTGTTTAATTTTCTAGAATATAAGTAATATTTCATGAAAAGGAGGGTGTAATTTAATTTTCTCACGAGCCTTTGGTCCATTGAGTCTTTAAAGGTTCCAAAGAGCATTTCTTTGGTGTTTGGATTAAAAGAGGTACCATTTCTTGAATTAAACCAGCCAACGACTTCGTCTACGGAAATTTTTGTTGTCCTGCAAATAATAAAGGTATGATTTATGGAGTCAAATTCACCACAATATATACAGACATCGTCTGTATTAATCCCATATCTAAATAGTTCTCTCTTTGTGACGACAATCCTATGAATTAATTTATATTGAAATTCTTTTAGTTTCATTTCTTTACACACATTGGAATTGACTGCTCTGAAGACGTCAGTCCATTCTTCTTTGTCAATCGACAGATCTTTACTCCATTTTTCCGGGCCGGTGCGAGAAAGCTGATGTTTTTTATCAAAAAAAAAAGCGAAAGTAATCCCTTGTCTTCAATTTTTCCAGGTCAATTTGAATATTTTGGTTGAGTGAAAAAAGAGCCGAAATTTCCCCGTGGTTTTGTAACGGGCTCTGCGTCATGTTTTGTGCCTTATTTTTTAAATACCTCGGGATTGCACTTAAAATTTGATAGAACTGGAGAAAGTTGGTTTTAAGATGGTATTTGGATGAGAATTCTTTAAAGGTTAAATATTGGCCATTTTCTTTCAAGAGGTCTTTTATAGAGCGTATGCACTCACGTGGCAAGCAGCTATGCAAATTTATTGGAACAAAAGAAAGTGTTAACATAAGAAAAGCGTTCAAATCCCACAGGATTGTTTTGGTACACCAACATGGCCGCCGTTCTATTGTTTTGGTACACCAATATGGCCGCCGTTCTATTGTTTTGGTACACCAATATGGCCGCCGTGACGTCATGTGCATACGCTCTATAGTAACGATGCCTTTGTTGAACAACTCTCGAATGAAAATGGGCTTACTGTCTACTAAAATCTCCTTGTTATTAAAAATAATGTATCGCCTCCTTCCCCATAATTGTGTAGAGTCTTAAGTTCATCAAAAGCAATTAGTATATCTTTATAGAAGTCTGGAAAGTGCCCAAATTTTTTTTTACATCATAGTTGCATCTGAGCAAAAAGTTAAGACCTCCTAATTTGCTAAAAAAAAAAAAAAATGGTCAGGAACTGCTCTCCAACTGCTTTGTCCACTACACAGGAGTTTCCTAATCCATGCAAGTCTTAATGCTTTTACCATTATTTCGATATCGACCATCCGTAGGCCTCCTTTGCAATGATCCTGATAAACAGAGGTCCTTTTTATTTTGTCTCTCTTGTTATTCCATAGGAAACGAAACAATTTATCTTTAACTAAAGCAAGTGTTTCACTAGGAACCGTCAAATTGGAAGCCGCATATATTAAGTTGGACAGTCCTTGCGATTTAATAATTAACACTTTCCCATATAATGTTAGCCCTCTCGTTCGCCATATGTCTAACTTCGTTTGTAATTTTTGTATTTTCAGATTAAAATTCGACTGGTTATTCCCCTTTTCATCATAAGAGAGAACAATCCTTAAGAATTTCGTTGCACCGTTAACCCACTTCATCCGTAATGGTTTAGACCTACGGTTGGCCCATTTCCCTAACCACATGGCCTTCGTTTTACTTATATTGAGTTGTAATGCGTAAAACTCTCCAAAACTTTTCACCGTATCTAAAGCTTTCTCCACATCTTCTAAATCAGAGCAAAACAGGTTTGTGTCATCTGCGAATTGACTTAGTTTGAATTCAGAACCAAAAAAGCGGATTCCATTGATTGACGAGTCCTGTCTAATTTTACTTGACAGTATTTCTGCCGTCAGGATAAAGAGGTAGGGTGATAATGGACACCCTTGTCTAACACCCCTGGACGGTTTGAACCAGCACTTTCAATATCCGTGTAAAAAACTTTTACCCGCTGTCTAATACTCTCACCAAAATTGAAAAGTTGTAAAGTGCTGTAAATACACGACCATTCAGGGAGTCAAAAGCCTTCTTAAAGTCAATTGACACTAGTATTCCAGGAATATTGTTTCTCTCTGTTTGTTCCAAAACAACACTTCATAGCCTTATATTCTCACCAATATCTCTTCCTTTTATAAAACCGGTTTGATCAGAATGTACAAGTTTTGATAACATTGGCTCAATTCTCTTCGCAATAGCTTTTGCAGCTATCTTATAATCCAAGTTCAGTAAAGTGATAGGTCGCCAATTCTGTAAGAGTAGTAAATCAGAGTCTTCTTAACTTTGGGTAGAAGAGTAATTAGTCCTCTACGCTGAGAAACTGAGAGCCTCCCATGCTCATAGGCTGCTGATAGGAGGTCAGTTCCCACGAGGTCAAAAAAATGCTTATAAAATTCAACAGTAAAGCCGTCTTCACCTGGTGATTTTTGGTTTTCAAAAGTTTCTAATGTCTTCTTACATTCCTCATAGGTCAAAGGACCTTCCAACTTATCCCTTTCCTTGACATCGAGTTCAGGCATTTCCAAATGTTTAGTAAAATTTTCAAAGCTGTCCAGTGGCCCGGTTAAGTTTGAGCTATATAAATCACTGTAATATTTCTCAATAATTGACAAAATTTGACTTCCATCAGTAGTTATTTCCTCATTCTCCATTTGGATTTCGTTTACAGTTTTTCTGCTATAATTCCTTTTCTCCAAATTGAAGAAATATTTAGTTGCTCTTTCGCCCTGATCGATCCAACGACACTTGGATCTAAAAATTGCACCTTTTCCTTTTTTTTTGATAAAGATCCTGGAGTTCCTTTTTAAGTTTTTCATATTGTTCTAGAGTTGGGCCGACATCGTCAAGGTTTTGGCTATTACAGATTATTTTGTCTAGCTCTGCCAATTCTTCTTTAATTTTCGCTTCTCGTCTTTTAACAGTCTTTGCTTTCCCTTTCGCAAAGGAAATGGTCGTATTTCTTAGTTCCATTTTCACCAATTCCCAGAACAGTTGTGGATCATTAACATAAACATACTTTTCGCGGAAACAAGGGTATAATTTCCGAATTCTCGATACGTATTCCTCATCGTCTATTAAAATATTATTGAACTTCCAAAATCCTGGCCCTCGAGGGTTTTCATTCGGCCACAACAATAATAAAACAATCGCACTGTGATCTGGCACAATCGAAGTTTGGATGTCAACCTTTTTTACCAATTTTGTCAAATGTTTAGAAATTAAGAAGAAATCTATTCTAGATTTTACACCCAACGCCTTAGACACGTAAGAGTATTTGTTTACCTTTGGGTGGCGGGTTCTTTGAATATCCACCAAATCGAAAGTATCCATTGTTGCTTGGACCAAGTTCCTATAAGCTGTAGGCCTCCATTGTAAGCCCCCTTGTTTGTCTTTTTTCGACAACGTGCAATTCCAATCACCTCCTACTATCAAAGTTGTTATTTCAGACTTGTCCATTAGGAGACTATTCAGGTCTTGAAGGAAACTTAATTGCTCTGTGAAATCATTCGGTGCATAAATGTTACAAAGTGATAATTTCCAGCCTTTGAATGTAAGATTAATTAGAACTATTCTACCTGAGGTGTCACACGTTGAAAAGGTTACCTTCTCATTAACTATTCGATTGACCAAAATGCAAACACCTTTACTCTGACAAGTGCCGTGAGAAAAAAAAAAAAATCACCTCCCCATTCATGTTTCCAAATAATTTTATCGGATGGTTTAGAAAAGGTTTCTTGCAAAAAATAAAAATTAGCTTCCTGATCCTTTAGATATAAGAAAATGCTCCTCCGTTTAACCGGGTCTCCGAGACCTCTTACGTTCAAAGAAATAACACGACATTGATTAAAATTATGCATTATATCTTAAGTTTGAAAAAACAAAAAACAAAAACAAAAAGACCGCACACACACCAAGAAACACACGTTCAACAATAAACTAAAAAACAGTCCAATTTTAAGAGTTCCTTCGCCTATCGAAGTTTAGCCTATTTCCTTTCTTACAACTGTCCCATATTCATAGCTCTTCTAAATCCTTTTCAGAATAAACCCTTACCGGTTTTCCATCAGGCGATATTTTTAGGTAGATCTTACCGTCCATTGTCCAAGCACTAACAATCAAGTTGTCCTTCTTCAAGTTGTTTACTTTCCCAAATAGCTCTCGTCTGTAGTATGTGAGGTTCTCATTTATGAAAATTCGTTGATTTTCCTGTGCGGCGTTGGCGAAACTCGGAAATAAATCAGGTACTTTCACTCCTTTCAGTTTGGTTCTTTGTTTATAGAGTTTCGTTTTGACCTTATGACTTACAAATTTGGCAATAACAGTATTAGCGTTCTTTCTCTTCAGTTTATGAGAAATTTCTATGTCGTCTGGTTTGATTTCAACATTCAAGGATTCCGCTACCCAAGTCACAAGTTCTTCCGTTGATTGGTATGCACTCTCGGGTACACCAATGATCTCCAGAGAGTTTTTCCTTGAATACTGCTCGAGCTCGTCATAAATGTCTTCTAATCTATACGTTTCCTCTACCTGCTCGTTGAGCGTTTTCTTTGTACGATTTGATTCCTCCGTCAAATTAGCGTTGGCTTTCTCGGCCTTTGTTAGCTTCTCCTTGAGATCGTCTGTAACCATTTTATTTACTTTTAGAGAGGTTTTTAGCTCTAATAATTCCTGCTTAAAGTATTGGTTTTCTGTTAGGAGCGTCGAGACGGTGCTCTGGATTCCCACCAGCAATCCTTTGAGCTCTGCTAGGCTCGTTTCCTTCTCCTCTTGCTCTTCATTTTCCGCCATATTGGATTTCTTCGTAGCTCTTACGTCGTCTTCCACAGAACCTCAATCGCCCCATTTGTTCTTTTTTCTACGCGGTGGCATTGGCCGTTACTCTTGTTTGCATCACTTTATAGTGGGCGTAGGCCTATATTAGCCAAAGAATCATCCGTTAAGAAAGGAAGAAAAGCTCCGCTAAAAAAAAACGTCCAATCACGTCGGGCCCACGCATGCTCATCCCTACAAGCCTGTTTCGTGGTTGCCCACTCATCAGGGGATTTAATAAGAATATCTTTACCATCGCTTCTTATATACAAAATAATTTACATAATAACAATAACAAACATATATCTAATCTATGCGGCGCGAAGTTAAACAGTTCAGCTGTTGCGTAGGAGGGCTTTGTTTCTATGGCGGCAAGAAGACACGAGTTCATTACGTTTGTTAAGTGTAGAAAGTTTCGGTCGGCAAATGATTAGAAATTTTTCCTTTAGGCAGAGGTTGCATCTTTTGCTTGAGCTGTTGTACGGTGAATGCGAAGACAGGATGCGCCATGAAATATAGTGTTCGATGTTGTTGTCTTTGAGAGTCCAGATGTACTTGCTTAGTTCAGTTGATTTGCTGTGTTTAGAGTGGCGGAATGATGCGGTGTGGTTTCGGTATGTTGTTTTGAAGTCGTTTTCCGTGAGTCCGATGTATGTTTCATGTTTCTGTTGTGTTGTTGTCGTTGCGCGTGACTGTAACTTGGTAGATGACTGATGATTGTAGGCAGTTTCCGTCGAGTGGGCATGTGTTCGTTTGTCAGCAGTTGCATGTCTTCATGTCTTGAGTGGTATTAGAGTTAACTGTGGCGGCATCGTTGGCTTGCGAAACAGCTTATTATGGTTATCAATTATCTGTTTGGCGTTATTCATGCAGCTGTAACTTATTTTTATGGTGTTGCTGTTGAAGATTTTTCGGAGCTTATGATCTTTAGGGAAGTGCTTGTCTATTAGGGCGAGGAACTTGTATCCGATGTTGGTGCTGGTTTTTTTGTTAAATGGAGGGTTGTACGAGATGATGTTGTTGCGTTGTCTGCTTTTCCGTCTTTTTGTTGCTGGAGGTTCATACTGTAGCGTGTAGTGGTATCCGCTTTCGTTGAGTGCTTTCTGGTATGGAGGTACGGCTTGGTCAAAGGATGCTTTGTCGGAAGATAGAGATGAAAGGCGTTTGTTGATGCCAGCGGGAATGTTCTTTGTAGTGACGGGCGGGTGATGATTGCTCTCGCGGTGGACGTATTGAAGTTTAGTGTTCGGTTTAGTGAAGGGCTGATAGGTGCTTTGGTTGAGGTTAAATGTGACGTCTAGGAATTTAGTGATTTGTTTGTTAGCTTCTATGGTGATGCGTAGTTCGTTATTATTAAAGATGCGGCATATTTCTTTCTTGGTGTTCTCTGTGTCTCTGGCAACGACTTCCTACAACCACTCATCGAAAAGACCGAAAAGTTTCTCGTGTCTTCTTGCCGCCATAGAAACAAAGCCCTCCTACGCAACAGCTGAACTGTTAAACTTCGCGCCGCATGGATTAGATATATGTTTGTTATTGTTATTATGTAAATTATTTTGTATATAAGAAGCGATGGTAATCATATTCTTATTAAATCCCCTGATGAGTGGGCAACCACGAAACAGGCTTGTCGGGATGAAAGCGTAGTTTATTTGTTTCTTTCCTCCACAAACACATACATTCATATAAACATACATACATACATACATACATACGTACGTACGTACGTACGTACATACATTTAACTATTATAGCGCGAAAGCGCGCGTGATATCGCCTAATACTTAGCCGACGAGGTCGTAGGCCGAGTCGGCTAAAATTAGGCGATATCACGCAAGCTTGAGCGCTATAATAGTTCAACACATTCAACACATACATGGATAACAAAGCACAGTTTGAAGAAAAAATATCGCCGACAAGCCTTTTATTTAAAAAAAAAAAGCTTACATATGTTTTACCGCGCGAAACTTGCAACATCACACAGTTCATGAATAAAAGTGGCGCCTTTGTCAATATTGCGCAAGCCTGAACACTATAACTGTTTTATAAATTCAACACATTGATAACAAATCACAGTTTCTAGAAAAAAAATCATTGAGGTATACAACCTTTCATTAAGTAAAAAGGCTTATAACAATATTTTACCTCGCACCATTTCTTAAACAACAAGCAGCGAATTCCGAAACTTTTGCCAAGCTAAAATTAATTAAGCTTACACAATCAGTTGAGAGTTTCTACGAAGAGTTTTCGTCTACTTAAAGAACGGGACAGAGTAGTGACTACACGAATTAAAACACAGTAAAATGGCATAGAATGTCTTAGTTACAAGAGTTTCGTATCTTAAAAAGTTCCATTCGGAATCAAAACAAATTGAACAAACACACGGCTAAGTAAGCTTACCTAAACATAGCGGCGAAAAGTCGGAAAGAACTGCAGCGTGGAAAGCTTATGTCTTTACAAAAATTCACAGCTAAAGGATACAAGAAACGGTTAAAACATCGTACCTGTAGTTGATTTGACTTTTTAGTCCTTTCCATCAGCACCAAATTTTCAAACATCGAAGTACGAGCTGAGTCGATCAATGTTGTTTACAAACTTGCTCGTTTTTTTAGCTCCTACAGCCGTAATGACGAGATCAGAAACTTTTCTGAGGAAGCATCAAGTCTATATCATATTCCAGAAGTGATTAAAGGAATTTTCCGAAAATTGTGCTCCTTCATTTAGTCCTTGTCGAGCGGTTAAACTTTGGTCAACTTTGAACCAGCTTTCATTCACCTACGCAAAGAAAAGAAACACTGCGACCGCTACAACGCGAAAATTTCGCGCCTTTTTTGTTCAATCATGTGAACAATATTTTTTTCTCTTTTCTTCTCTTTTTTTCTTTCTTTCCCTTTTTTAACTAGTAGTTCTCGCACTTTTTCGTCCAAAACACAAAATTGCAGGCAGCCGTCATTTTCACTTTCCTTTAAAATGCGAAATTTACCGCCATCGCTGGTTATACGTCATGTAGACATAACGTATATCGATAACTTTTTTTAACATATTTGGGCAGTGTATCAATGTGTTGAATTATAAACATACATACATACATACAACATACAAACATGCTTTGTTACCTTTTCCAAAGGGGGCTTTTCAAAGATAATTACAACTAACAATGGCTGCGGCCACACTTGATGAGTTAACTGGGTTATTTTTTTAGTAACCCCGTTAAAATAACCCGGTTAAAATAACTCGGTGAACAGGTGTTTGTAATGAAATAACCGAGTTTATTTTTCTGAGCGGCCGCACTTCAGAAGGTTGAACTTTGAACGTGAGAAATCATGCTGGCAAGAGCTGCACAAAACAATACGATTAATGAGCGAAAACAGTGCCTCTGCACGTGCATTTTACATATTGTTATTCCTTGCAAAATAACATCGTCAAATGATCAAATTTTTAGGCCGGTTCTTGAAGTGCACTTGATACGTACTTATAGTGTGAACTCCTTTCTGACAGCGTTTTCTAAGTCTGACTTACGTTTCAATAGACTACAAGCAATCATCTGATTTATTTACACGTTTAAATCTATTTGTAAAATGTATCAGAGGTAAAAATGATATCAGCTGAATGTAATTAAAAAGTTTAATTAAATTTGCAGTAGTTGTTTTCTATAAGCTCCATATTTCCTTTCTTTACCATCAAAAACGTCTTTTGTATGCACGTGCTGTTGGTTTGTGTGCCGGAATCACCCAAGTGTAGCTCGCATTCTTGAAGTGTGACGGTTTGAATGACCGCACTTTTTGGTTTCTATGGCCGTGTTTTCACGAGCGATTTTTCAAGTCGCTGAGCGAGTGACAGTCAGAAATCTCGTGAAAACAGTTGCTTATCCAACTCGCTTAAAGTTAAGCGAGTTGGCGAACTACAATAGAATTCTCATTAAATTTAAGCCACCAAACCAGGTCGCTTAAGCTTGTCGGCAATTAAGCAACAAAGAAGGGCATTGTACTGTCGTTCTTTTGTGTTCTAATTTTCTATTGTTTTAACAAAAGAAAATATATCGCGCATGGTATAAGAAAAATGAATAAAGTTCTGTCCGTGAAAACGCATAAATTTTTTAAGCTGCTTAACGCGGTCAGTAAACAAATTACCTACAGGAATGTTAAGCGAGAAAAACCGCCTCATGTAAACACAGCCTTTGTTGCCCTGGCAATAAGTGTAAAGCAAAAGGATCCAAGTGCACTTGACAGTAAGGCCTGCCCCTTACTTGAGGGCGTACTTGACCAATGACAGTACAGCCTTGTAACTTAAAGCACGTTGGCGTCCAATTTGGAATTCCACAGGGAACGAGCTCTCTGCGTTTTGGTTTGCGATTCTGGAGTCACGGGCGACTTAAAAAAGACTCTCAAGTTAGCAAGTTTACTTAAGCTGTTGTATTTGAAGGCTTCAGTTCAAGCCGACTAAGGGTAAAAAAGTCTATGTCGAGAAAAAGATTGTAGTCTAAAATAAAAATAAAATAAGTGGTAAATAAAAAAATATATATATGGATGTTCCATTTCTACATTCCCACTGTTCTTGGACAAAGTTAAAGAACCCACAATATATAGTTTATTTAATTTCCCCAAATAAGGGAAGGTCTTGGATTACACCTTTTAAATGTTGCAAAACATCCACAAAAGTATCCATCACACATAATTTGGGAGATCAGAAGTCGCTGAGAGTTACAAATGAAGATACCAATAAACTAAGTGTAAAGAATAGAGCCAAATTCAGTGTTAGTTGGAGAGTCAATATGATTTCCTCCACTGTGCATAGGTTCAGTACTTGGGCGTGGTTTCTTTCCAGTCATGAACAGAGTCAAATCTCCACCTTCGCCTACAAAATATACGAAAGTTTATTTAGGCAATGCATATATTTAAATGTAAAAGGAATATTTAAGCCTAACATAAAAAGAATATGAAATCAAGTCGGCTATACTTACCTGAAAGCAATTTTGTTTCGCCTAAATGTACATTTAATAAAGGCCCTCCCTAATTTCTAAGACCATTTGGGGACGGGCCAGCAGGGACCCGTTACATAAAACTTTAAGTCTGAAGTAACTGCTAACATCTGACGTTAAAATAGTGACTGTGACTAGGCTGAACGGCCGATGCTATTTATGACGTCATGTCCTGTTGCCATAACAACCGGTTGTCGCCAAACTTTTTTAAAATGTGCGAAAAGGATAAACGAAGAGCTACTGAAGATGGCATTGCCAACAATAAATGCTCTCTTAAGTGGGGGGAGTGGCATTTACCCCCGCCCCCCCTCCAGTTATAAGTCCGAGGTTAAGCGATATATTTTGAAGATAAGAAATCATTGATCCTAGGAAGCTCAGATGTTATTCTAAAAAGTTCTGCTTATCGACTTATCTCAAATTTAATCGCCGATTCTTCTCAATACCTGTGTTTTTTAAAACAGTCGTCACTGCAACGGATGCAAAGAAAGTTTTCCTCCGAAAGGATTTAAATGGTCAACCATACGCGTTTAAAAGTACAAGTTTGAAAAAAACGACATTTTTGCACGAGACAGTCCCCGAAAGTTTACCGTACGAGTAGGGTCCCCTTAGATCTTCCTAAAGAAAGGAATCTGCTCGCACGGTATCTAAAGGTTAACCAAATTTAATAAATCTTAGCCTTCATATTTTTATCACGCATCGTTTTGTCACGCATCGCTGCTATTACTATCGTTTGAAAAACAATTAATGTCACTGTTCCGTTAAATTGATCCTCAAAATAGCGTCTCCGTAATTGGTTAAACTTTCATAAATTTTCTTTCTTTGTGTTTTTGTTAGTTTTTGAGAAATGTTTTATAATATTATGTAAACAAAACATGACTTCAATTTTATAGTTCGAACTTCACACGTGTCATCTTACGCAAAGATGTGTGTATTTTTTGCAATTTTGATTTCCATATCAGTTTCTCGGGCAATTTTCAATGCACAACTGATGTATTTTATTCGGAGTCGTCATACTTAAAGGGAAGCTCCATTGTTATAACATATTGATGTTAAATTGTTGGAAATAAAGTCTAAATTATATTTTTTTAAAAAACAGGTGGAAATATAATTTTATTGTACAAAAAATGGATAAGCATATCGTCTGTTTTCGCTTTTAAATTTCCTGCGCGCCGCCATTTTGAATATTTATGACGTGTTACGGTTGTCGAATTGTTGCATACAAAAGAACTACGTTTCATAACAATAGCGGCAACCGTAACACGTCATAAATATTCAAAATGGCGGTACGCGGGAAATTTAAAAGTGAAAATAGGCGATATTTATATCCATTTTATTTGTAAACTAAAATTATGTTTGCACCTTTTCTTTTAAAAATGTTAAATTCCGACTTTATTTTCAACAATTTAATGTCAATTTGCTCGGACAAGGGAGGTTGAGTAGCACTTTTTGTCGCGGGTCGCGAGTCGCGACTAAAAGTCGTGGGTGCGGGTGATAAGTGCGGGTGCGGGTAACAGGTTTGGGTGCGGGTGCGGGTGCGGGTAAAAGGTGCGGGTGCGCGTAAAAGTCGCGGGTAACAAATTATCAAAAATTTAAAATAGAATACCAAAAATTAAAAAGAAAAAATTACCAAAAACTTACTTTTCCCAAAGCGAAGTTTCGAATTTTATCGCCCACTAATCATACTAAAACTTTGCAGTGGCATAGCCACAATAAGTGACTCATCACTATTGTTAACAGATCGAATTACAATGTAAAAATTTTGTTTTTGTTTCTTTTTGTGTGCGCGGAGAGAGGAAAATCGGAAAACCCGGCGAAGCCTTTGCACAGCGGTATATATATATATATATATATATATATATATATATATATATATATATATATATATATATATATATATATTTATACAATGAACTGAATACTACGCGCTCTGTGATTGGTCGTTGCCCATGATCTATCAGAGTACAAACGCACGGCTGACGTCATACAAAAACTGTTTGCTTTGTTTTGTCCAACACGGCGCACAGTTTTGAAAATGTTTGCGAGATTATTCTGGATTGAGCAAGTGAAAGCAAGAAAAAGAAGAAACCAAGACGAAAAGTGTTCTTGGCGACTTGAAAAATACCTAAACTGGAACAAATCTTCGACCAGTCGAGCGCTACGAGGCAAGTTCGTAATTTTACTCTTTTTACTTTTCTGTTCATTGTATAAAACAAATAGATTCCATTTTGCCGTGTGTCTGTTCAGTTATAGATCACAGAAGACGTCAAAATGTGGTAAGAACATCAGTGATACACTCGCCTGCGGCTCGTGTGCCACTTTTTTGTTCTTACCACATTTTGACGTCATCTGTGATCTATAACTGAACAGACACACGGCAAAATGGAATCTATTTGTTAAATATATATATATATATATATATATATATATATATATATATATATATATATATATATATATATATATATATATATATATATATAAGTGTATGAATTACCAAATTCGAGGTTTTAAGAGAACGCGAACACGTGACTGTGAATTTTCCTTTCTCTATCTGAACTTTAAAGAAGCCTTAATTCTCTACAAATTCAACACGCGGGTAGTTCGACTACATTATACAAATTGAACTTGTCGATTTATATAATCGCGAAGTAGTTTTATAACTGCGCATTGATTTTTTAGTGACGTTTGCGTTGGTGTCGCCGTCGTGGTTTCGTAAGGTCTTTATTAATTTGAACGGTACGTATTAATAAGCCTCGTATTTCCTTTGAAGATTCCTTGAAATCGGCTCAGCATAAATGCTTGGACGTTATCAGGAATTTTCACTTTTCACGCGGGTGCTGTCCCTGAGGACCTCCTTAGCTGTTTTAAAGTTCTCAAGAAATGCATGAACAAATTTGATTGTCTAGTCAACAAGATGCTTTACATCAAACAATTAACACCGAGTTTAAATGTGCAAACGGATTCTATCCGTGCTAAAATATTTGTGTAGCCACCTCCGCGATGTAAATTAGTTATTACTCTTGAACTCGCATTTGTTAATTTTATTCTCATTTGTACCCTTGATAATGGCGTCATAAGGTCGCTGAAACGTCGGGATATTATATCGCTTGTTTTTACTTGTCCATGTATTTCTAAATCATTGTTAATACGAATTATTAAATAACGCTTCTAAGTTCATTGTTTGAATAATAAACATTAGTTTGATACGTGTTTTATACATTCTGATACTTTTCTCTTTTAGATATTTTTTAAATATTAATTTAAACGGAAAAAAAGGAAATCCAAGATGGCGGATCCAAGATGGCGGATCCAAGATGGCGGACAATAATTTCAAAATTATAGTTTTATCGCCTTTTTTGCCTTTTCTCGCTTTACAAGTGTGTCCTTGTTTGTATTTATTATGTTTTAATATTAAAAAGATGATTTTAAAGTTATATTTGGTATTTAAAGTATCTGGATGGAAAAATATCAAAGAAACGTCGGAGAAACAAAAATTACGTCACTGTGACGTCATAATTGAGTGTGGCAGGTCAAAAGTAGGTGAGGGATTTCCTTGTACGGAGATGAACATTGTGTGAAAATTTCATGGTCCTAGCCTTACTGGTTCCAGAGATATGAAGGGGGGGTCCGAGTAGCCCCTCCCCAGTCAGATTGCCTAAAAAAGCCCAGTCTGAATAGGGTTAAATATTAACTTGTATCAACCCACTTTCACAGCTTGTAATAAAAAAGGAAAAATGGTTTCACAAAAATTCATCTAAACCAAAAGTGGATCGTCGTACAGCAATTTCCTTGAACAATTAAGACTTAATCTTAAATATCATGAAAACAATTGTGTGGCCAGCTGGTTTTAGAACACGAGGACGCTTTGAAATAACGGTATTTACGAATTATGCAAATTAGGATCCTCAACCTTACGGAGTTATGTACGGCTGTAATTACAAATGACGCGTGTTTGTTTTCATGTCGACAGCACTCGAGTAGTTATGAAATTGTCCCTTCTAGGGCATATTCCTTGGTACTTTTTTCCCATATTTTTATATTTATTTCTGAGATCCAAAATTTTTGAAATTTTTCAACCCATAATCCCCGTCATTTTCTTGCGAATCCCTGTCATATTTTTTAGATTTTAAAGGGAGATCAAGACCTGATTATTTCCGAGATCTTTTTGTATTATTAGCAAAATTTACGAGTAAATTTCAGTTTTTTTAAAGGTAAATAAACATAAATTATACGGCAGATCTTGATTGTTGGTTCACTTTCTGTTTATTCAAGTGAAATTCAAATCATAGTAATTTTCATCACGTAAATAAAGGGGTTTACTCCATACTCTTTTGTCTTAGTGTAAAGTTAAACACAACTTTTCCTTAAAATAGTCAAAAGGTCTTTATAACACAGAATTAAAGGGGGATACGTTTTATACTTCAAATAAATTAAATAAATGTAATAAATTCAAAAAAAATCAAGAAATATAATAAAATCTTGAAATGCTTTAAATTCTAAAAAATTATGAGCTCGCCCTTCGGGCTCGCGGGATTCGCAAGAAAATGACGGGGATTATGGGTTGAAAAATTTCAAAAATTTTGGATCTCAGAAATAAATATAAAAATATGGGAAAAAAGTACCAAGGAATATGCCCTAGAAGGGACAATTTCATAACTACTAAGATGGTGTTGGATGGGAGCGGAAGAAAAAAAATAATTTAAAAAAAAAAAAATTATAATTTAAAAAAAAATATATTTATATATAATAAAATGATCGCTACGCAAAAACCAATCGCAAAGAAAAACCAAAATCCAAAAAAGATGGATTCAAGAGATATTCTACAAGAAAGATTTCATGCTATTGACTTCTTGTTTGTAGAAGTTTTGGAAAAATTAAAAAAATCTCTAAATTTAGAAAATAAAAAAGAAAGGAAAATAGCAAAAAAAGAATTGAAAGAAATTATTATAAATATAAATTATAAATTGGATCATATTCCAGTTTTGAATTTATATTATAATATGCCTGAAGATATGGAAGATTTAGTAACTTTTGTAATATTTCATTATGCAGGTGAATTATTCAAATATTTTATAAATATTGGAGAAGGAAGTATGACAGTTTTTGAAAACTCAAATGGATATCCAACTTGTAATGAGAAAAAAATTGTTAAGAAATTATTAAATAAATTTTATAAAAAGATTGTGATAAAAAGTGAAGATCAAGATGAAAATAGAGACCACGATGAAGATTATGGAAATTATTATCTTGATACAGAAGAAGTATTTGATTATATTTATGGATAAATTTTAGCCCCAAAATGGGGCTTTTTTTTATGCTGAAATTTATAACTTTTGCGGAAAAAAAAAATAAATAAAGTTAAAAAAATATTTATATATAATAAAAAAGGATGTCTTCATCTGATTTAAATAACTTATCATATGATGAACTTATGAAAATAGCAAAAAAGGAAACTAAAGAAAATAGAAAAATTAAAGAAGAACGAAAGAAACAAAAATTGATTGAATATATTAAAAATAAAAAAGAAGAAAATGATAAATTAAAAAAGAAACCAATAAAACTTAAACCTAAATCAAAACCTAAACCAAAGAAAATTAAAACATTTGATGATTATTTTCTTGAATGTATAAAAAATAAAAAGATTCCAAAAGATACTCCAAAATATTTAAAGAAAGCACTTGAAAGAGCAATGAAAGAATACCACGTTGGAATTAAATTTGAAAAATCTGCTCTTGATAATTTTGCTGAAAAATATGTAATTGAAGGAAAACCAAAAATCTTTCCTAAAGATTATTTTAAAGAAAAAGCTTCACAATTAAAAGATTTTCTTAGAAATCATAGAAATATTAAAGTTAGATTTATATTAGTTTGTTTAATGGAAAGAATGGAGCATGAAGATAAAATTAAAGATAAAGCTTATTTTCATTCTGAAACACATATTAATCTTGAAGGTATAGATGCTAAAGAGATTTTAACTAAAATAATTCTAGAAATTCTTAGTAAAATTTTAATTTATCAAAGAAATGGTTCAGGTTGGTATTTTAAAGAGATTTTATCATTAGAAATTCATACTATAAAATATAAACCTTTGAAAGGATCTTCATATATTAAACTTCCTGGTTTTATTTCAAGTAAAAAAGCTATAATAAATTTAGAAAATAAAAAAGATAATAAATGTTTCATGTGGTGTATTTTAACATATTTACATCCACATGAAAAAGATCCTCAAAGAATTTCAAATTTAAAAAAATACAAAAACGATCTTAATTTTAAAGGTATAGATTTTCCATTTAAATTAACAGATATAAAAAGGTTTGAGAATCAAAACCCGAATCTCCCAGGAATTAATGTTTTTTTCAATTAATGAATATAATAAATTTTATCCTTTAAGAATTAATGACAAAGATTGTAATAATACAATAGATTTATTTCTTTATGAAGACACCGGAAAAACACATTATACACTTATTAAAAATTTTTCAAGATTAATCAGTTCACAAGTTAGTAAAAATACTTCAATAAAAAAATATTTTTGTAAAAAATGTTTATCTCATTTTACAAAAGAGGATCTCCTAAAGAAACACATTATATTTTGTTCTAATAATGAGACAGCTGCAGTAAAAATGCCTCCTAAAAACTCATTTTTATCTTTTAAAAATTATAATAAAAAATTACCTTTACCATTTGTTATTTATGCTGATTTTGAATGTTTTACAAAACCAATGAATAATTGTGAACCGGATCCAAATTATTCTTATTCAACGGAATATCAAAAACATGAACCTTGTGGATTTTGTATTTATATTAAATCTTTTGATTTTGATGATAGAGTTGATAGAATATTTAAAATTAATCCAATTATTTATACAAAGAAAAAAGAAGATGAAAATATTGCATTAGTTTTTGTAAAAGAATTAAAAAAAATTGTAAAACAAATTAATTTTAGTTTTTATAATTTCCCACAAATGATGATATTTACAGACTCAGATAAAATAGAGTTTAATAAATCAACAAATTGTCATATTTGTGAAAAACCTTTTATTGAAGGAGACTTTAAGAATAAAAAAGTTAGAGATCATTGTCATTTTACTGGTAAGTTTAGAGGAGCTGCTCATAATAATTGTAATATTTTTTGTAAAAAACCTAGAGTACTTCCTGTAATATTTCATAATCTTCAAGGTTATGATTCACATCTTTTTATTAAAGAATTAGCAAAAATGAAAGGAGATTTAACTTTTATTCCTAAAACAGAAGAGAAATATATATCATTTTCTAAGAAAATTAAAGTAGCTGAATTTATGAGAGAAGATGAAAAAATTACAATTAATTTTGAATTACGTTTTATTGATTCATTTAAATTTTTATTAACTTCCCTTTCAGGTCTTGTAAATAATTTGCAACCTGATGATTTTTATTCTATAAAAAGTTATTATGATAAAAATATAGAATTATTAACAAGAAAAGGAGTATATCCTTATGATTATGTAAATTCTTTAGAAAAATTCAAAGAAACACAATTACCACCAAAAGAAGAATTTTATTCAAAATTAAATGATGAAGACATAACTGATGAAGACTACACCCATGCACAAAAGGTTTGGTCACAATTTAATTGTAAAACTATTAAAGATTACCATGATTTATATCTTAAAACAGATGTATTACTTTTAGCTGATGTGTTTGAAAACTTTCGTAAAACTTGTTTGAAGTATTATAATTTAGATCCAGCTCATTATTATACATCTCCTGGATTAGCTTGGGATGCATGTCTTAAAGAAACAGAACAAAGACTTGAATTATTACATGATTATGATATGTTAATGATGTTTGATCAAGGAATTAGAGGTGGTATAACTCATATATCAAAAAGATATTCAGAAGCAAACAATAAATATATGAAAAATTATAATCCAAATGAAGAATCAAAATTTATTACATATCTTGATGCTAATAATCTTTATGGTTGGTCAATGATACAAAAACTTCCAACTCATGGTTTTAAATGGATGAAAAATCTTACAAAAGAAAATGTAATAAAAATATTAGAAAAGAAAATTACAAATATTGGTTATATTTTTGAAGTGGATCTTAAATATCCAAAAAAAACTATGGAAAGAACATAATGATTATCCACTTGCTACAGAAAGATTAAAGTTTGGAACAGTAGAGAAACTTGTTGGATCTTTTTACAATAAAAAGAATTATGTAATACATTATAGAAATCTTAGACAATGTTTAGAATTAGGACTTGAACTTGAAAAAGTACACAGAGGAATATCATTTTATCAATCTGAATGGATGAAACCTTATATTGAAAAAAATACAGAATTAAGAAAACAATCTAAAAACTCTTTTGAAAAAGATTTTTTTAAATTAATGAATAATTCTGTATTTGGTAAAACAATTGAAAATATAAGAAAAAGACAAAATATACAATTAGTAAATAATAAGAAAAAGGCTATTAATTTGTCATCAAAACCTAATTTTGATCGATTAACAATATTTGATCAAAAATTAATTGCAGTTCATTTGAAAAAGACAGAAATATATTTTAATAAACCTATTTATGTGGGACAAGCTGTTCTTGATTTGTCAAAATTTCATATGTATGATTTTCATTATAATTATATTAGAGAGAAGTATTCCAATAAAGCTGAATTATTATTCACAGATACAGATTCATTAATGTATGAAATTCATACAGATGATTTTTATTATGATATAAGAAAAAACATCAAAAAAAAGTTTGATACAAGTGATTATCCAGAAAATCATGAATCTGGAATTAAAACTGGAATTAATAAGAAAGTAATAGGAATGTTTAAAGATGAAGCTTGTGGAAAACAAATTACACATTTTGTTGGTCTAAGACCTAAGCTTTATTCTTTTAAAGTTGAAGACATTGAAGTAAAGAAATGTAAAGGAATTAAGAAAAATGTTATTAAAAGGGAAATAACATTTGAAGATTTCAAGAAATGTTTATTCTCAGAAAAAGAAGAAATGAGAACAATGAATATAATAAGAAGTAAAGAACATAAAATTTACTCGATGAAAATGAATAAAGTAGCATTATCTGCAAATGACGATAAAAGACTGATTTGTAAAAATAAAATTAATACTTTAGCTTTGAGAAAATAAAAAAAATAATAATATAAAATAAAATGATTAATTTCACAAAAAAAAGATATTTTATTAATATATTTAAGAAGACTTTTTTTAATAGAAGATTTTGATGAAGAAATTAGATATAAAAGGTATAAGAGAGAAAGATTTTATAAAAGAGAAAATTTAAAAAAATTAAAAAAAAATAAAAGATTATAATGTATACAGAAGAAGAGATTAAATTATATTCTTCCATATTAAAATCTTATGAAAAAAGTAAAATTAAAAAAAAGAAAAAAAGAAATATTCCAATATATGAAAAATGCAAACATGAGAATAAAGAAATTATTGATTATGCTGAAGTTTGTTGTGATTGTGGTCTTCAAATTCAAAGAATATTAAATTATGATGTTAATATATCTGATTGGGAAAGATGTTGTTATAGAAAAAAATCAGTATACCAAAGAAAGTATTTTTTTAAGAAAAAGATCAATGAAATACAAAAAACTTTTGATATAAAAAATGATGATATTTCTAAGATTAATGAAATACTTTATAAAATTGATAATGCAAATTTAATTAAGAAAGTAAATACACAGTTTGAAAGAAAGAGAATCATTAATATCACTTTTATTATAAAAAAGATTTTAATTATTCTTGGATATAGTAATGTTGATGAATTATTACCACTAAAACTTTCAGAAGAAACAAAAGCTTTTTATGAAGAATGGTGGGAATTAGTTAAAAAAGAAATTATAATATAATTTTAATTGAGTTTTGAAATTAAGTTGTAGCAGAAAAAAAAAATAATAATTTAAAAAAAAAAATATTTATATAAAATAAAAATGAATTCTTCACAAAGCAAATCTGTTAATACGCAATACAAAGCAATTCCTATCACTCTTTTTGGTGTAACATATTTTGATAAAATATTATATGGTAAAATGTTTATGATTGATCTTCATTTTCACAATATATATATTAATTATCGAAGATTTTATGAGTTAAGAAAGAGAGAAATTGAAGATAAAATTATATCAGATAATAGTTTAAAAATAAAAGATATATTAAGATATTTTAAAAAAAGTCAAAAAAGTAATGAAATAGACAAACAAAAAAGAAAATATTTGAATAGAATAAGAAAAGAAATAAAATATATTAGAAAATATTTAATGAAAGAAGAATATATAAAAAAAGTTTTATATTGTATAGAAGGTGATGATATAAAATTCGGAATTTTAAATTATGAAAAGTTAATAGATTTTACATATTCTAATTATTTAAGTTTTAGCATAATTAAAAGTATTATGTTAAGACAAAAAAAATATAGAAAATCATTATATCGTGAAGATATTTATAAATGTCAGGGAAAACTTTCATTGAGAAAAGATAATAAAGAAATAATTAAAGAAATAAGAAAAATTGTTAAAGATTTTAAAAGTTATTTTAAAGAAAAAGATGTTATTATTCATTGGCAAACCGATTATTCTGATTCTGATTCTGATTCTGATTCTGATAGAGTTAGTGTTAGTGATAGTCAAGTTAATTATATTTATTAATAATTATATCCCTTTTTTAGGGATTTTTTTATGCTGAAATTTACAATTAAAAAAAAAAATAAAATTTAAAAAAAAAAAAATATTTATATATAATAAAAATGCAACTTATATCTCCCGAAAACATTTCTAAAGAAAATCTTATTTTTAACGAAGCCAAACAATATAAAGTCAAGAATTCTAAGATGAAATATCATCGTATTAAAATCGAAACAACTTATCCTAATGGTAAGCAAGGTCCTCTTATAATTGAAACACCTTTACTTTTTAGTTTTGGTGTATCTGAAAGAAAGAATCAAGAATCTCAAGAATTAGTTGGATATACAATTCCTGTTTGTTTATGGGAAAAAGATAAAGATCCAACAAAAGAAGAAAAAACTTTTTTTAAAACATTAGAAAATATCCAACAACTTTGTTATAACCATCTTGAAGATACAATTGGTGTTGAAGAATCTCAAAATTTATCTCATATTTTATATTATAAAAAGAAAGAATATACTGATAAAAAAGGAAGAACTAAAACAGTAATTGATGATAGTGTTTCACCAGTTTTATATGCAAAACTTATATATTCAGAAAAATCTAATAAAATTCTATCTTTGTTTAAAACAAAAGGAAATAAAAATGTTGATCCATTTGAATACCTTAATCAATATTGTAAAGTAAAATTAGCTTTAATAATTGAGAGTATTTATATTTCCAAATTAGTAAAATCTATTCAAATTAAAGTTCATGAAGTTTATGTTAGACCATTGAAACCAAGAGAATCATTATTAATGATTAAAGAAGAAAGTGATGACGAAGTCGATGAAGAAAATGAAGAAGGTGATTCACAGGATTTGTTTTAAACTGAAAATAAAGTATTTGCCCTTTTAGGGCTTTTTTTTATGTCGCTTGAAAGAATTTTTAATACTACAATAGTATTAAAAATCTTTCAAATCACTCAAAGGAATCCATGAATTAAACTTGTCAGGATATCCACTCCATTTAACTAAAGCTAACTTTTTCTTGGTGTCTCGTTTCAATACTTTCTCAATTCTATATATTTCTTGTTTTGTTTTTTGTAACTCTTTTTCATAAAAAGATCCTTTTACTTCTTCACCCATTAAATCAACAATTTTATAGGTAATAGGTTTTGTATTTAATATTTCATTAACCACAAATATTTCCTCTGTCCAGTTTGGAGTATATCCTTTATCAAATACAGGTCTCTTATATTTTGATATACGAACGAAATCTCCAACCTTAAATTTTATTTTTCCAGGTTTCAAATAAATTAAATCTGAATATAAATTAGCATAAACTTTTTCTTCGTTTTCTTTTTTACTAGCTTGAATTGGAGTCATTTTAATACTAGAATGTCTTGTTTTATTATAATCATTAACTAATTTATCAAGGATGTTCCAAGTAAACAGTATTGTTATTTACACTAAACATCTTAAACATTCTGGTTTTCATTGTTTTATTCCATCTCTCAACAATGCTTGATTTCTCTTCATTCTCTGTATGATATAATTTGATTTTATTCTTTTCAAGGACCTTCTTAAAATGTTTACTGATAAATTCAGAACCTTTATCTGTCCAAAGCATTTTTGGTTTACGTTTACTTTTTTTAAATATATCATCAAATGCTTTACTAACACTTTCAGTCTTTTTGTTTTTCAATGGTTCAATCCATCCATATTTACTAAAAATATCTATTACCATCAGTAAATAATTTATTCCTTTATTCCATTTACTAAACTTTTGCATTTCAACCAAATCTGCAGCCCAGATTTCATCAATCCCATTTGATATTACAGTTCTCTTTGAAAAATTTCTAGTGATTGGTTTATGTAATTCATCGGCTAATTGTTGAGTCCAATCACTATTATTACTCAACGCCGCTTTACGTTTTTTTGTTTTCTTTGGTAAACCCAAACCAAGTTTTTGTTTAGCATTTATAATAAATCTCGCTGTTTGACCCCATTTCGGTATTTCACCGTATGGAATCAGATCTAAAGATTTAACCATTTGTCTATCACATTCATTCTTATTTTTTCCCATATCATAACATATATCATGATAAGCAGCAATTTCATCTACTTTATTATATGGTTTAACCATCCATTCTAATACTTCACCTGTTTCAGGATCATATCTTAATTGTTCATTCAAAGGGTTATACGGACCCATATACTTGTATTCTCCAGGAGTCCAACCACCTTTTGGTTTTGGCAATTTTCCAATGAGTTTATGAATATCTACACTACCTCCTTGAAAGTCTAAATCTTTTCTATTTGTTTTATATTTTAATTTTGGTCTTATTTTAGTACTTAGTTGATCCATCATATCTGAAGTTGTTTTTTGTAAAAATGGTTTTGCGTGGTCTAATGCATAATCTAATGCTTTTTTTTGCATGTTTTTATTTCTCATTAATTCACTTGCTCCATATCGTCCCATTTCAACTGTTTTTTTACCTAACCAAGGTAAAGCATGAGTTAAACCTGTTAATGCTAATTCACCAAAGCCTTCTCCTTCTTGTGTTTTGAGAGGAGATGTTTGTGAAGAAGAAGGCTTTTTTAGTTTCCCTGTTTCTTAACAAAACGTGTTTTTTTTATTCCACAAGAAGCACATTTACAGAAAAACATTAATCTTCCATTTTTTGTTGTTTTATATCCACTAGGTTCTACACAATCAGTTTGTTTTTTTTCTTTCACACAATAAGATTTCATTTTATATTAAGATTATATAAATATAAAATAAAAAAAAATGGAAGAAAGTAGTAGATCTGTATTTATAGAGAATGAAATAAAAAACTTGAATGAAATGATAGAATGCATATTTGATAATATTGTTTATACTAATTTTAATGAAGATAAAAGATTATTAAAGATAATTACTTTAGTTTTGAAAATAAAGAGAAAACTTGGAATATTAAAAGGATTGATAAAGGGAAGTATATATATTTGATTTTTTATAACAATCATTGTTATAAAAAAGATTATTCAAAGTATTTTTTAATAAATCTTTCATTAAACATAGTATCACTTAAACTGAATGGTTTTAGTATATCATAAAAATCTTTTTTCATTGACCATTGATGAAGAAAATAAAGACAATAATAACCACAAAGAACACTTTTAATATTTTGATATTGACTTGAGTTGTAAATTATAGGTTTACCATTACTTTTAAATTCTTCAGGATAACCCATTCCAAAACTATCAAAATACCATATAAATTTATTATCATGACTTTTCACACAACAAACCCAATGAGTTCCAACGTTTTCATATGAATCAAGATTTATTATACATGGACTATGATTTTTAGACATATTTTCATCTCTTGAATATATACCTTTGAAATTTGGAATTTTTAAGTATTTTATCCATTTCATTAAATCAATATTACTTAATGGTTTGTTTATGAATTTTGGTTTTATAATATTGTTCCGAGAATTGGAATGCTGTTGAATGGACTGTCCTTCCCTAATAAAAGACCTTTTCCTTTTTTCGTAGTTTTTTTTGACTTTTTTTTTCCCATACCAAAAGTATTTTTTCCCCATTGACCTATAAAAGGTGGAGGTGGCTCATACATTCCTATTCTTGGTGCTCCTTTTCCTATTCTTGGTGCTCCTTTTCCTTTTGGTCTACCTACTCTTGGTGCTCCTTTTCCAGTAATTTTTTTAAAAGCTTCAATAGCAAGAGGTATACCAATACTAGCTAGTAATGTACCTAATAATCCACCAGATTGTTTTTTAGTTGGTTTTATCACTAATTTACCTCCAGATTGAAGAGCGTTTAATATGTCTTGTTTTTGTTTATTTGTAAGTAGATTTTTATTTTCAATGAGTTTTTTTATTTTATCTTGTGGTATTAAAAAACCACCTATTTGACCATTACCACTTATCTTTTTAACAATTTGACTTGCTCCTTCACTTGCTAAACCAGCAAGAGCAGATAATCCAAGTGTTTTAGCTAAAGTTGGTGCAAAAGCACGAGCTAATGGAATAATACTACTAAATAAACTTCCTCCCTGTCTCATTACTTTTCTAATTTGTGTTTTTGATATCTTGATGTCTGTTCCTTTTCCTAATGATTTAGCCTTTTTAATTTTGTTAATTTGATTAGTTGTTAATAGTAATTCATCATTTCCACTTGTTTGATTATTTTTTAATCTAAATGTTAAAGGAGTGTTTGTTTTATATGCTTTTGCAAGTTTCTTTTTTTGATTGTCAGATAAATTTATTTTGTATGGATGATAAGTTGTCATTTTAATTTTATTATTAGATTATATAAATTTTTTACATTTTATACAATTACTAATTCATTTCCAATTTTATCAATTTTCACCATTTCTTCATATAAAACTATAGCATGAACATTAAAGTCAGCAGTTGCATTTCTGCTTAATGTATATCTGAATATTAATTGTTTAGGATCTCTAGTGATTTTTTCTGCTTGATATGTAAGATTAAAATATATCAAACCATATAGAGAATTATAATTAGCTAAATTAAGTTGTGTTCCTGTATTATAATCATTTTTCCTCATTGCGTATGACATTACATCATTGAATATTCTTACTTTACCTTCACTATCATATTCTGTTTCTGGATAAAATACTCCATTTCCATATTCTAATCTACAGTTTTGTAAGAATGAATCATCATCACCTGCATTTAATTTATAAGTATCCATAAGATAAGGATTATCTTCAGCTTGATCATCATTAGGTGGGGCTGATCTTTTAAATAAACAAAAATATGTTTTATATTATCAATACTACTTGATATTTGAAAAAATCCTGATGATCGTGTAGGAGCTGATGATTCATACATTTCCCTTAAATATTTCCATTTTGTTTCTTTCATGAATGAACTAACAAATTTATCATATAAAGAGTCTTTAGGTGTTAATTTTGGTACCCAAAGCAAAAACCTATTAACAACAACTCTTCCAGCACCAGTACCATTAGCCATATGAATTAATTCACCAGTCATTTTGAAGCTCAATATTGAATTGTAATTGCATAGGTACAAGCATCTTATCTTCAAGTTCTTCAAAAAAAGAAAAACGATTTAATGGTATAATAGTATTAATATCTTTAGAACCACCACTACCATCATTTGCATTCGCTTGAGATTGTATTCGCCTAGCTTCAAACCCTGAATTAGTATTAGCTGTTGTATCCATCAGTATCCAAATACCAGAAACTGTTTTTAGCTACTGATCTGCTATAATCATCAGAATATTCTAACAAATTTTTAACAAAAGTAACTTTATGTAAATTATTAGTATCATAAATTATTTTACCTGCAGATTTAAGCATGATATGATTAATTAAACTGTGTGCTCCATTTATAACTGTAATTCTATCAGCTGAAGCATAACCAGCACCATTTGCTAATTTTTGTAACTGAAATTGTACTTCAAAATATGCGTTATACCAATCGTAAAATGCTGATCTATCATTAATTGTGAATTTATAACCAGTTTTAACTTGGTGTTGATCATTAGCTGGAGTTCTAATCACATCATCTAATTGAAATCTTATCATTTCATTTCTTTGTAAATATTCACTTGATCTGAAAGCCATATTTTATTTTATAAGATTATATAATTTTTTATTTTTTTATTTTTATTCCATTACCAGATATTAATCTATTTAATATCATGTCAGTATTTTCTTCTTGTTTTTTAACTGTTTTTGGTGTTGATTGTCTTGTTTGTTTTGTTTTTTTAGGAGTGTTTATTCTCATATTACCTAATTTTTTCATTATTAAATCACCAGATTTTTCAGAAATCTTTTTACCTAATCTTTCTCCAGTATGAGAAATCCCTGCTTCTAATGCTTTTTTAGCCACAGGTTTAGCAAATTTTTTAAAAACAGTTGTCATAACACTTCTAATTGGTTTTAAAATATTATCAACAACCATACCATTACCTTTATGTTTATACATAAATCTACCTAATTTTGGATTATAAAAACGAGAAAATTCGTAAGATTTCATTTTTTATTATTAGATTTATATTATTTTTTTCAACAATAATGAAAAAGATGTATCCGCCCCATTGAGGTCAATTAATCTTCTTTTTCCATCTGTAATGTAAATTCTTATACTATTAATAGTATTTTTATTTACTGGATTATAAGTAATTCTTTTTGGTTCAAGAGTAAAACTAAATGATGGTCTTAAAACAGAAGTGGAAAAAACTATAAATAATATCACTATCTTGACCATCTACAAGTGAATCATTAATTAAATCACAATGTATATTTAAAATATCTGTATCTTGACTTAAATTTGGAACTCTAGGACCCACATTTATTTTATCTTTTATAATTTTCTTATCAAATCCTAATAATTCATAAAAATTACTTTGTGTAAAATCCAGTTGATAATTTTCTTTCAATCTTATTGTTACTCTAAAAGTTGTTTCATCAAAAATAATACTAATTGGATATTCATCTTCTTTTCCAGATTGTTTTATTGCAGTTATATGTTTAATAAATGCATTGATATAAACATAATTCCAAACCCCACCTGGAAAACTGATATCTTTAAATGTTCTACCATTATCAGAACTGTATCTAATTAATTGATTTTTATAATCAGCATTTATATTAAACCATGTAAAACTCATATTAATAACACGATTAAGACCAATTACATATTGTGAGTTGTTGTCTAAAACAATTGGTTTACTAAATTTTGTTGTGAAATTTTCAGGTTTGTTACCATTTTCTGTTTTAACAGAATATGATGATAATACTATTTCTCTATCCATTTTATAATAATAATATATTATTGTTTAAAATAATTTTTATAAATCTTTTCATGTTGAGATTTATTTATTACTTTTGTTTTCAAAAGGATGTCTAAAATTGCAATTCCAATATTATACATTTCAATATTTGTATTACCAGCTATAATAGAACCTACAATTAATTCAAGTTTTTTAAGAAGTTCTTTAGGATCATTGTAAAATGTACATTTCCATTTTTTTTTTTAAGTCCTTTACCAGTTTTTTTTAATTTATCTCTTCTTAGTAATAATATTACTTTCTAAATCTAGTTTATCTCTTTCTTTTAAATTTTTTGATATTTCTTCTTGTATTTCAGGAGAAAATCTTTATCATATTTTTTCTTAAAATATTTATTTCTTCTTGTCTTTCAGGAGAATTTTCTTTCTTCTTTAATTCTTGTAATTTATTAAAAAATTTTTCTCCATTTTCAGGAGAATTTTCTTTCATTATTTTTTTTAAATCTTTTGTATTTTTAGCTTTTACACTTCCAATGTCAATTACTACTTTATTCCAAGATTCAAGTAATTCTTCTTTTGATTTTTTGCCAATATTTTCTTCAGGAATAGGTAAACCATAACTTTTAAATACTTCTTTTTCATTTAAAGCTTTTCTTTGTGTTTCTTCTACATATGTCCAGGATCATATCTGGTGGAGGGTCTTTAGGTATTTGTTTTTCTTTTTGTGGAAAAACTTCTTCACCAATATCTTCTGGTATTTGTTTTTCTTCTTCGAGTACAGCAGTTTCATAAGGTTGTAGTTCATATTCTTCGGCTACAGCAGTTTCATATTCTTTGGGTACAGCAGTTTCATAAGGTTGTATATCCTCACCATAATTAAAAACATCATCAATATCATATCCAAAATCATCTTCTAAAAAATCTTCCAAACCTTCATATAAATCTTCTTCTATCTCCTTCTTTTTAGGTTTTTCTTCTTTTTTAGGTTTTTCTTCTAGTAATTTTGTTATAGGTTTAAACATTTTTTCATAACCTAATTGACTTGTTTCTTCACCTAATTTTTTCTTTGTTATTCTATCATGAACAAAATTAATTTTATTTCCCAACTCAGATTTTTGTTTAGCAAGTTCTTTCCATTTCAATAAACTCATTTTTATTATTATGATTGTATTATTTTTTTTTAAATTATCTATGATTTATAATAAAATGAAAATACCAAACTATGATCTAGATGATGACTTAATTTCTAATTTTAAGCAATTACATGATTTCATGCCAAATCAAAATTTTAGAATGCTTATTTGTGGTCCTTCAGGTTCTGGAAAAACAAATGTTTTACTAGATATGATTCTTAGGTTATTATATTATGATAAAATATATTTATATGCTAAAAATTTAGAACAACCAAAATATAAGTATTTATTAAGAAAATTTAAAAAATCAATTAATAAAGAAGCAGGTTATGAAGTTATAGAACCTAGTAATGATGAAATTTTACCAGTTACTGAATTAACAGATGATAACCAAAAAGTAATCATATTTGATGATTTTGTTTGTGAAAAGAATCAAAAACCACTGATTGATTATTTTATTAATGGAAGGCATAAAAATTGTAGTGTTATTTATCTTTCACAAAGTTATTACAAAACACCAAAAGATATACGACTAAATTGTTCTCATTTCTGTATTTATGAATTTCCAAGTAATAATGAAATTTCTATGATATGTCGTGAAAATAATGTTGATAAAAAGAAATATAGATTAGCTACAAAAGATCCTTATTCTTTTTTATATATTGATAAACCAAAGAAAGAAATATTTAAAAATTTTAATGATATTATATAAATATAAAATAAAAAAAAATGAGTTACTCAAATGGTTTATTATCAGAATCTAGTAATTATAAAACAACTCAAGTACAACCAGGATTACCAGGTGTTGGTTTTAAATTAACTTCTTCAGGCGATTATGATATTCAAAACAAAAAATTAGTAAATGTGGATAATCCAGTAAATTTAAAGGATGCTATTAATTATGGTACTGCTAAAACACACTTTTTAAACTTAGATGGATCAACTCATATGACTGGTCATCTTGATTTAGGAGGAAATAATATAATTCGTCCTGGAGGAATTGAAATGAATCGAAAATTAATTACAAATATGGATACAGATGAAAATAATGATTTATCAGCTGTAAATATGATTACTTTGAAGAAATATCATCCTAATGTACCTGCACATACTCATGAAGTTACTAAAGATATAGATTTGAAAGAACTTTTTAATGTTAAAACAAAGTAAACCTCAAAATTATAACTATTTAGATAAAAATCAAAATAATTTAATTTCTTATAATGATGCAAATAATATATTCTTAAATCGTAAAGAAGAAAATCCAATGGAAGATCATCTTGATATGAATTATCATTCTATAACAAATATTCAAACAGCAGGTGATAATGATGCCTTTTCTTTGTTTTATGGGAAAAGTATTTTTTTAACATTAAATGGAGGTAGATATTATGATGCAAAAAATACAAGAATAATAAATTTAACAACTCCAAGAAGTGATAAAGATGCAGCTAATAAAGCATATGTTGATGGAAGAATTAGTGGTATTCCTCATACGCAAAATATAAGTGCAAATATTAATTTGAAAGAACTTTATAATGTTGAACAAAGTAAACAACAAAATTTTAGTTATTTAACACAAAACTATAACAATTTAGTTTCCTATAATGATGTAAAGAATATTTTCTTATCACGTAAAGAAGTCTCTCCAATGGAAAATGATATTGATATTAATAATCATCGAATATTTAATTTATCAAAATTACCTACATTTGATCATGAAGTTGCAAATAAAGAATATGTAGATACTAAATTAAGTAATCCTGCAGATAAAGATCTAAATATGAATAATAAAAAGATTACTAATTTAGCAATTCCTACATATTATAAACATGCAGCTAATAAACAATATGTAGATCAAGAAACTGTAAAAATAAATAATCAAATACATCAATTAGATCTTCATAAATTAAGTAATCCTACAAATATTGATCTAAATATGAATAATAAAAAGATTACTAATTTAGCAACTCCAGTTTCAAGTGAAAAAAATTCTGCAGTAAATGTTTCATATTTAGAAAATTATGTAAATAAATCTCATATCTCAGCATCCTCTCATCCAAAAGATGAATTCAGATATTTAATGGAGAATGTTAATGAAAGTTCATCAGAAAGTAATATTACTGTAACTGGTATTAATGATTTTGCTAGAAGTCCACATATTTTTAACAAAAAAGCTTATGATTTACTTCTTCATATAAATTTTAATCAAAAATATGTTTCCAGAATAAGTTTTAATATGTATAAAATACCAGAAGGAGAATATACTATATGTATAGAATTTTTTCCTGTTACTATGGATAATGTTAGTGTTAATGCTACTTCAACAAGTTTAAATATTGGTCAACAAACAACAAAAATTTTTCAAAAAGAAGGATATACTAGATCTATTATTCATATGCATAAATATAAAATTTCCCCACCTGAATATTTTTTTGTTGATTTACATTGTGATGCATCAAAAACTACACCATTAGTACAAGCACAAGCTTATTTAATTATTTATGGAGTAAAAAATTATGTTAATGATGTTGAATCAAGTGTTTATGATTCTCCTTTTATTTTTGAAAATCAGAAAATGGTGATGGAAACAGATATTAATATGAATAATCATGATATTAGTATTAAAAATCCAACAAAAGATGATCAACCTGTTAGTTTATCTTTTTTGAAATCATTAAGATCTCATTTTTTTATAACTGCTTATTTTGATAAATCAAAATCAAATAACCATCTATTTTTCAATTCAATATCAACTTCTTTATATATACCATTCAATTGTAAATTGGAATCAATAGATTGTTTCTTTACTGAATTACATGTTTCAAGTCGATATTTTTATATAACATTGAAAGTAACTGATAGTAGAAATTCAAAAAGTTTGTCTTCAATTAATGGAAATGATTATCAATATTTTAGAGATATCAATTTTCCATTAACTCGAACAAGTCATTTTTGGATTGCGATTAATAAAAGGGGAACTGATCAAATTGTAAATGTTAACCAAATTACATTTACTCTTGTATTCAGTAAAAGTTTATTATAAACATTATAAATAAAAATGACAATCACAAGAATAAAATCATTAAGAAATAAAAAAGAACAAAAAGATATATTTGAATTCAATCATATTTCTTCAACTTTAGATCTTGAGAAAATCAAACAATTAAAGGATTTATACTCTTTTTATCATAAAAAAACATGGATATACAAAAACAGTCAAAGTAAATACAAAAAAATAAATTATATTATGAATATTTCGTCTGTGTTACTAGCTTCAGTTGGTGTAATAACAGGTGGAATAACCTTAAACCCTATTATTTTAAGTGTTTTAACTGGAGCTGGAATAATATTAAAAACATATCATGAAATGAAAAATTACAAAGGTAAATTAGATATGGTTAAATTTGGATTTACAACTTATGAAAAAGTATTGACTAATTTACGAACAGCAATGAGAGGTGGTGAATTCGATTATCAGAAATTTATATCTGATATGAAACTTTTAGATCAAGAAATGATTGAATTAACACCTACTTCATCGAAGATTGAAAAGAAATACAATAAAAAGTTTAAGACGTAAGAAATCAAATAAATCCAGGCTTGTTTGTATTTCACGCTGTTATTTTATTTAGATATTTTAATAAACTGAAAGCAGGTGTTAAAATATTTAATACACAAAACTGAAACCAAACTGTGAAACAAATTGAAATCCAAATTGTAAAATTTATCAGTTTTATTTCAGTTTTGTTTCAGTTTTGTTTCAGTTTTGATTGGTTTAAAAAGGGGAAAACCCCTTCTAGAATATTCATGTGTAAAATCATTAATTATTCAACCATAGTCAAAACAAACTGCAGGTGTTTATATTCAAGAAATATCAATACGCATAATTCGGGGGAATCCCCTTGTCTAACGCGTTAGACAGTTTTCTATATGAAAGTGACCAAAATTTACTAAAAGCCTTGAATCAAAGAGATGAAGTTAGTAGTTATGAAATTGTCCCTTCTAGGGCATATTCCTTGGTACTTTTTTCCCATATTTTTATATTTATTTCTGAGATCCAAAATTTTTGAAATTTTTCAACCCATAATCCCCGTCATTTTCTTGCGAATCCCGCGAGCCCGAAGGGCGAGCTCATAATTTTTTAGAATTTAAAGCATTTCAAGATTTTATTATATTTCTTGATTTTTTTGAATTTATTACATTTATTTAATTTATTTGAAGTATAAAACGTATCCCCCTTTAATTCTGTGTTATAAAGACCTTTTGACTATTTTAAGGAAAAGTTGTGTTTAACTTTACACTAAGACAAAAGAGTATGGAGTAAACCCCTTTATTTACGTGATGAAAATTACTATGATTTGAATTTCACTTGAATAAACAGAAAGTGAACCAACAATCAAGATCTACCGTATAATTTATGTTTATTTACCTTTAAAAAAACTGAAATTTACTCGTAAATTTTGCTAATAATACAAAAAGATCTCGGGAATAATCAGGTCTTGATCTCCCTTTAAAATCTAAAAAATATGACAGGGATTCGCAAGAAAATGACGGGGATTATGGGTTGAAAAATTTCAAAAATTTTGGATCTCAGAAATAAATATAAAAATATGGGAAAAAAGTACCAAGGAATATGCCCTAGAAGGGACAATTTCATAACTACTATCACGATCAATAAACGTTACTTCATTCCAAAGCGGGTGGTGTCCGGTGTTGTTGGCGTGCTCTGAAACGGCGGAGGTCTGGGTACGGGCGAATCGGTACTTCAAAGGAGTACCTTTAAAATTAAAATTCGAATCGACGAGCAAAGAATGCGACGAACCGCAAGAAGAAAGCACAGAACGTGTTGTAAACTCTTTAGCGGAAGCCTTGAAGCGAAGTCTGGGATCCCAAAGCGAAACTGGGGCAGCAAGGAAAATTGCAAGGCCGCCGCGAGTGTTTTCAGTTGGGCAGAATTTCAAAACATGGCTCGCACAGTTTACACAATATGCCAACCTGGTTCAAGTTAAAAACTCTGAACGTCGGGCATTTTTACTTAACTTCCTCGATCAACCTGCTTTCAGGGCTGTAGAAATGTTACGGCTCCCAGACACGCTGTCGTTTGAGCATTTTACTATGAAACTCATCGAGAGATTCGATTCTGGTAAAACGCGGGAAGACTTCAAGCTCCAATTACGTGCACGATGCCAAAAGCCGAGCGAAGACATGGAGAGCTACGGCGATTCTTTGATGGAGTTAGCGGAGAATGCTTATCCCGAAGCGGCTTACTCGTTTAAGGTCGAATTGGCCCGAGATCAATTTATGCAAGGGTTATCGATCAGCGACGACTTGAGGGAAAGGTTGTAACTAACGCTAATAACTACGCTTCCCGATTGAGCGTGGCGCGAGGCAAGTTTCGCGCCCAAGTCCCCCATGTTGTCATTGGTAACAGCGCTTGTTTCCATTGGAAACATATTGCGATATTGACGTCATATGCATTAAGCGCGCGAAAGACAAAGCGGCGACTAACATGGAAAAAATAAATTCGAAAGGAAGAACTTTCGTCAATGGTTGTGCCCTTTCGCACGATTTGCGAAAATTAATAGTAGATGAAATAGTTAGGAATGGTGGGGATATCAACACTGGCTACTTTCCAGGCCAATTTTCAGATGTGGCGAACGCTTTTAAAGAAAGTAGAACTACTGTGAAAAATATTTGGCAGCGGCTCCATATGGAACGTACCACTGAACCACGCCGGCATGGAGGTGGAAAAAACAGTAATTTAACTCAAGGTGATTTGCAGTTGAGTGAAACTATGAAAAGAGAAAGGACAACTTTATCACTGAGAGAAATTTACGATGGATTAACTGAATTTGGTGACATTCCAAAGGGAACTTCAAGGTCGGCAATTTCACGCGCCTTGAACAATAAAGTGTTTCTCTGTTTCCGCAGAGTTGTTAGCTCCATATCCTGTATAAACTATAAATATTCTGGTGAATTCTGTTTGTGAACCCTTGTCAAACACGAGTGTATGACTGATTAATCAGTGTTCGCTATAGTTGCATTTGTGTAATAATATATTAACACATTTATCTTACAACAACAACAACTTTATTAAAGGGTTTAAATTAAATGGATGCAGAATATATACTCAAAAACTCAACAATTTGTGCAGATACTCGCACACGCATACTGACGCCAGTCGAGACAAACAAAATATGTTTCGAAAGCAACTGAATTGCATGACAAAATTTCGTACTTTAAAATTCACCTGTCATTAATCCTTGCTAAATCAATAATTTCCTCAAAAAGTAGGCCAAAACATCTGATAAAGAAGTGGCTACTTCTTTACAGTCTTTACATAGTACATCTAAGTGTCGGCGAATTGTTTTGAAAAACGTATAGAGTGTTTTCACTGACGTCATATCAAAATTCAGAAGCACTTTTCGATTCTAAAATGTTTATGGAATTGTAGAGAGTTTAAAACTACACATCTGGGCCAAATTTTGAAGCACAAGAGCATTTCATTCAAGAGTTATAGGCGAATGAGTATAGACATTTTTAGTAAGAAATGTATGGAGCGGCCATCTTGGTGTCCAACTTAGGGACACCAACATGGCGGCCAAAGATTCAAAGTCTTCATAACACCAAAAATCTCATCACAAAATATTGTATTCACTATTAGAGGCAAGAAATCGGCTTATAAGCATCTATAATTCAAAAATAACTTTCAACAGTTCAATTTTGTTTATTTCACGGCTCATCTGAAATAGCGTGACGAATTGCGTGACACATTTACAACCTTTATAAATCAAAAACGAAACATCCTTAAAACCTGAAACTTTTTGTGAAAGATTATAACACTGGTATCCACATACCATTTTAGAAACAGCTTTGTAGGATGTATACTTTAGATTTTTTAATTTTTATGACGTCATGTGCAAACACTCTATTGCTAAAAATAGAAACCTCTCCACGCGTAAGAAATTTTTTAACAGGCTTGCATTATTTTTCACAGTAAACGTTTCTCGGTGTAAATAAAACTTGAACTATTGAAACTTTTATGATACATAAAACCACAAATATCATGCAACTTTCACAACTGGATCGAAAAGTGTAAAACATGATCTACGATCTATTGCGTAGATGTAAACATGAAACATATGTAAACATGTCAATTGTCAATGCGTGTTCTCTGGTATTTTATTTCTTTGAAGTTGTACGAGAGTATTCGCTGCTTCTTCTTCTCTCTGAACTAATGATTCAGCCTCAGACGTAGGTACTTTCCAGCCCTGGCCGGGTACAAGCATGCCACAATAGTTACTTTCTTCATTTCCTTCACGGGAGGTTACACAATCTGCTGTCGATCCACCGCACAATGTTTGGTGGTTTAATTCGGCTTGCAGACGAACTGCCATTCTAAAATCACTTTCTTCTTCTGCTGACAGAAATGGTGAACCGAAAAAAGTAGAAGACGAACTTGCAGTTGATGGACTTTGTCGAGGAACTGCCATTCTAAAATCACTTTCTTCTTCTGCTGACAACAATGATGAACCGGGAAAGGAAGAAGACGAACACGCTCTTGCAGTTGATGGACTACGTCTAGGAAATCTAATAGCATATTCGTCCTCTCAAATTTGCTTTTTCGGGTTCACAAATCTTTCTTTGGCGTGCAGTCGCTGTGATTTTAATTCATGTTCTTCAACCGCTACTTTTAATAAATTCATTACACTATGTCTTGGGGGCAGGTTTCCGTTGCATTTTTTCCGAAGTAACGCAATATGTTTATTGAGAAGCGCCCAGTTTTTTACTCCATTAACAATGTATCTATCTGGATTATAGGCGACAATATCAGCCTCAATTTTTCTCGCAAACGAATCTTCAACTGTTTTGTAAGCTGTAACTTTGCTGCTGTAGTCGCTTTGGAGATTTGCTAATTCAGTCTCGCATTTAGTCACTTGCTGTGATAGATTTCGTCTTACAGCTTTGTCATTAGGATGCTGGTCAATGACTCCACACAACATGGCGGATGTACATTCATCTCCATCACAGTTTCTTCTGGTGTGCCCCACCTTGAAGTGACATTTCCCACAGATAGAAAGAGAACCGGAATTATGAAACGCTGCTCTAGATAACTCCCTTTCGAAGTTGTCCTTTTGGACTTTCGCATTTTCTAAAGCCTTAGTGCGCCTTCAACGGCTGCACGTTTTTTGACAACATACGATCTACAGGTGTCTCTTTTAGTGCGGTGTCTTCCATTTCTTTGTCAAAAACAGCCGGTGACTCGGGATTTTCAAAATTAAGTTGTTTCT
>JAJGOT010000835.1:0-5000 GCA_022457155.1 Cladopsammia gracilis | reverse complement strand
ACTGAGCGAATTGTTGAAGGAAGACTGGAGACCGGGTTTGAAAGAAATTCTGGGAGCCCGGGGATAGTTGAAGGCACGAAAACAGTGCGAAAGAACAAAGAGTTCTGTGTTGGACGTTCTCTTGTAGTTCCAAAAAATGGAGATACGCCGGTACGCGTTGCTAACTTTACAGACAAGCCAATCAAGCTGCCAACTGGTCACGTGATTGGATTCTATCACCCACTAAGTAGTGTGAGTGGTGAAACCACTTCAGTGCAGGTGGATTGGAATGTACCATAGGACCCCCAACCAAACTGTTCAAACGAGACTGTGGACACAAACAGTGAGGGAAGGGAAAAAAATTAATCGCAGTAAGCCGGATATTCAGTTTGATAAGTCTGACATTTCAGAAGACCAGCGAGAACGTTTCCTGTCTATGATTGATGAATTTTCAGATATCTTTGCAGCTAATAACTCTGATTTAGGAAAGACCAGTTTGAGTGAACATACAATTGACACTGGCGAGTCCCAGTTAATCAAACTACCCCCCAGGCGTACACCTCCCATCAGAGGGAAGTAATTGACCGGCAGCTGGATGACTTGTTGAAACATGGAAGAATTGAGCCTTCGCAGAGTCCTTGGAGTTTCCCTGTGGTCCTGGCACGCAAGCATGATGGGACATTTCGTATGTGTGTAGATTACCGTAAGCTTAACCAGTGTACCGTGAAGGATGCACAGCCATTGCCTAGGTCGGATGATGTACTGGAAGCAGTGGGTGGGGCACGTTGGTTCTCGTGTTTGGACCTCGCTTCAGGTTATTGGCAAATGCAGGTAGCAGACAAAGACCGGCCAAAGACCGCATTTTCCACTCACAGAGGCCAATTTCAATGGAAGGTACGGTTATGCCCTTCGGACTGACCAATGGGCCAGCCAGCTTTTCCCGTCTTATGAACCTGGCCCTAGATGGGCTCACTTGGACTTACTGTTTGGTTTACTTTGATGACATTATCGTCTGGTCTGCTACTTTTGATGAACATTTGTATCGTTTACATCAAGTCTTCAACAGGATTAGAAAGGCTGGACTGAAGTTAAAACCTGCCAAATATCAGTTTTTGAAGAAGAGAGTAACTTTCCTGGGACATGTCGTGTCCAGCAGGGGCATCGAGACCGACCCAGAGAAAACTAGAGCTGTTGATGAGTGGCCGACTCCTGAGAATTTAACAGAGTTGCAGAGTTTTCTTGGTCTTGCAAGTTATTACAGACGGTTCATTGTGGACTTTTCTATTGTTGCAGAGCCTCTGTATAGACTAAGCAGGAAAGGAGTAAAGTTCCAGTGGGGACTAGAGCAACAGAGGGGTTTTGAAGAGCTGAAGCACCGCCTTACCAGTGCTCCAGTGCTTGCCTACCCAAACTTCTCACCAGGTTCAGGGACCTTTGTACTGGATACTGACGCCAGCCAGCGACTGGGAATTGGGGCTGTGCTTTCGCAAGTCCAATCCGATGGAACCGAGAGGGTAGTGGCCTATGGTAGCCGTGCTTTAAATGACCATGAAAGAAACTACTGTACCACACGACTAGAAATGTTAGCCCTTGTTACATACGTGGACTATTTCCGCTATTACCTTGCTGGGTGCAAATTTTTAGTACGGACTGACCACCATTCACTAAAGTGGTTGATGTCATTCCGAGAGCCAGAAGGCCAGATTGCACGATGGCTGGAACGACTTCAAGAATACGACTTTGAGGTGGAGCATCGGGCTGGCAAATCACACTGCAACGCAGATGCGATGTCTCGGAAGCCGAGACGTTTTCATGGTGATTATCCATCATGTGGTCCAACGGGGACATTACGAACACAGGTTTCTACCCTGACACCTGGGTACTCCAAAGCAAGAAAGGATGTAACCCCTGCAAATGTGTGGTCTGCTGAGGCAATCAATCAAGCTCAAGGGAAGACCCAGACATTGGACCGCTATTGGAGCAATACCTGAAGGAAAGAAAGAAGCCACCTATGCATGAATTACAGTCCTTAAGCAGCACTTCAAGAGCAGTATGGGCTCAGTGTGAACTTATGGAGGTTGTTGATGGTGTGCTTTGTATTCATTCCGAGAAGAGTAGTCCATCGTGGAAACACCGTGTTATTTTGCCAGCGAGTCTTGTCCAGCCGGCACTCAAGGAATGTCATGATGCTTTAGCAGGAGGCCATCTTGGGCGTGAGAAAACTCTTCAAAAGTTGAAGACTCGCTTGTGGCGCCCACATCTCTCCAGAAGTGTCAAGGAATATTGTGATGACTGCCTGACTTGTGCTAAAAGCAAACCGCGAAGGAAACCCAAGGCACCATTACAGCCCATTCCTTCTGGTTATCCTATGCAGCGGCTGCACATAGACATAGTAGGACCACTACCGCGAACCAAGAGGGGGAACCGTTTTATCCTGACCGTGCAATGTAGCTTTACCAAATGGGCCGAGACATATGCGATACCAAACCAACGGGCTTCTACCTGTGCTCGAGTTCTGGTCAAGGACTGGATCTGTAGGTTTACAGTTCCAGACAGTATACACTCAGACCAAGGACGCAATTTTGAGTCCCAATTGTTCCAAGAAACGTGCATGCTGCTGGGAATCAACAAGACAAGATCGACAGCTTACCACCCCGAAGGAAATGGGCAAATCGAGAATTTAGATCGCACAATGAAGAGCATGCTTACTGCAAGGGCAGAGGAGCAACCGGGTCATTGGGACGAGCAGTAAGACTTCTGCATGATGGCATATCGGAGCAGTGTCCACTCGTCGACTGGACATACGCCCTTTGAACTGGTGTTTGGGTGTGAGATGCGACTTCCATTGGATATAATGATGGGTGATGCTAACGAGAGCGGGCCTAACGCAACAACAAAATCAAACCGAAAAAAGCTTACACTTGGAGCCCACTGCCATGCTCACGAAAAAAAAACTATTACTCAATTGAAAAAAAAACCTGTTTTCTATTAAAATCAACGTTGATAATTTACGTTAAGAAGCAGAGTTCTTTATTTGAATAAAGGGAGTAAACTTATGCAGAGTATTATTCTGTGAGAGTTTTTTTCTGCGGGACATTAAAACCCGAAAAAATTTCATGGTGCACGGCATCCCACATTTTCTTTGCATTGGTAGAATCAGTTAGAACGTTATTGTAATCGCGTTCGAAGAACGCAATCCTAATTTCGTGTTGGTTTCCCTGTGCCTTACAGTGCAGTAAAATTTGAGATTTTTTGGTGTCCGTTTTTCCAAATGGCCACCCCTATTGCTTTTTTTCGGGGCACATTTCCGCCGGAAGTTCCTTCGAACGCGTCTCCATAATCTCAGATTATTATACATTGGTGTCACTAGCTCGATTTTGATTGGCTATAAGCACGCAGCTAATTATTGCTTGCTGTTTCTGTTACGTCATACCTACAGACAATAGTTTTATGCATGCAGAAGTGACGTCATACCTACAGACAATAGTTTTATGCATGCAAAAGTGACATAAGTTGTTCACTTACAAGTTGACTGCTGTGCATTGATCACTTTTTTGTTCGCGCTCTTGTCTTTACAAATGCAGGTCAGGAATATGCATAATAAAACAATTATTGGATTTGGTTTTCGCATGATAGCGATAATTATCAAGGCTTCAGTTTGTGTTATCCGCCTCAGCCTTCGGCTTCGGCAGATAACACAAACTTTGGCCTTGATAATTATCGCTATCATGCTCAACCTCATCCAATAATTGTTAATTACTGCACAGATTATGGAGACGTATTCGAAGGAATTTCCGGCGGAAATGAGCCCCTGAAAAAAAAAAAACATAGGGCGGCCATTTGGAAGACCGTCCACCAAAAAAATCTCAAATTTTACTGCACATAAACCACAGGACAACCAACACGAATAATTTATCCCGCATTTTCGTTGATTTTTTCAGTCCTGAAGTTATCCATGGTTTGGAAGTAATATTTTTCACTTCAAGTGATTTTATAAGCGCGTGTTTATTACTTATTCGATACTATCAGGAAATGGAGTCTGTTCTACGTTATACAAAATACTAAAAACTGCAGATGGTCAGCTATTTCTATAGCGACACTACCACTAGTGGAAGCGAGTAACGAAAAGTAAGTATGAATATTGTAACAGGGGCTTTTGGGGAATTTAACTCCATGGCTGAGCGAGAGGTACCTTGCTACCCTCCGGGATCTTTTATATCAAGTGGACCAAAACATCATCAAAGAACATGGTGTTTAATTGTGTTCTTAACTGTCTCACTTAAAGGCAGAACTCAAAGTTACTCGGCAGTAAACGAACAATTGTCATAAACGAGTTGTAGCCAATAGTATTTCGACAACACAGTTTTACTTACGTAAGCTACAGAGACAGAGGAAATTCTAATGATATTACTTTTTACGCCCTTAGAAGGATTTGTTCTTAGAGCAGGTGCATAACACCTATACAACTAGCTTACGATTATGGAAGATTATGCTGTTTCAAAATTAACTGAAATCTACCTTTTTACCGAAAAATGTTCCGTAACAATATGGTCAATCCAAGTTTGGTTAGATTCAGATCCACTGTCGGGTTGCCTCAAATATTCAGTGGATTAAATCCTTATAAGCGTAATAAATCTTTGGATATTTTGTTTTGTTTAAGTGTGTTAATGTGATTATCCCCCATAATCAGACATTTCTTCTTAGGCCCGGCTTAAACGTCGCATTTCGCATGTGCCGAATCTAATTCAGAAATTAAATGCATGTGAAGTTCGACGTTTCAGGTTGAAATTAAATTCGACAAGTGCAACTTCTGCCGCATCTTCGACTGATCCAGTCGAATATTTGACAGAAGTTCGACAGTTGTTTTATGCGTCGAAAATCGAATTTTTAAATTATGTTTTACCCACAATTCTACATTTTTCCTTCCTTTATGAAAACTCACTCATGAACTCAATGCGAATCTATTAAATTCGACGTCTAAATCAAATGTCGAATTTAATTATTTGAGTTGACCCAAATAG
>JAJGOT010000834.1:180000-209458 GCA_022457155.1 Cladopsammia gracilis | reverse complement strand
CTCTTTACACACCCTCCAGCAAGACAACTAAGGCCATCTTCGAAGACTATGCCGGCGAGCTCTCCCATGAGGAGTACAAAGAGTTTATCGCAAGGCTCAAATCCCGCAAGTTCTCCCACCTGGTTTTCTCTCTTAGGTACCCGTATGGAATTGAGTACAAGATTTAAAATACACACACACAAATATATACCATGGATGCACCAACCAGCCTACACAAGCTCACTGTGCTTTCACAGCTTTTGGATGAATTACACAAACACACACTTGATGCGCAAAACAAAATTATCAAAACCGCTAGTGAGGAAAATCTGCGCCTTATGCTTCTCAACAGATATCCCTTGCGGTTGAATTCTATGCCAGACACCATGGCGGGGCTTATACGGGAGATTGAAACTCTTTTACCAACCATCAAGAGAATTATCGAAAATTAAAAAAACACACATATATACCCCTGATGATGGCACAAGCAGCTGAAGACCAGGTCGACTTGAGCGAAGTAATGCAGATGCTGGAGGCTGCCCCTGATACCGCACCTCCCACAGGTCTCGTGTGTGACGATGGCATTCCTGCCAAACGTGAGAAGCTGGCAATCCTTGTTTCAACCGGCAAGGCCAAAGAATCTATCGGCGTGCAGCTTACACACGATCATGTGAAGCGCCTTTCAGACAAGGACGTTGACAAGTACATCAAAAGGTACGAGGCCTATGTCGGCAACAAGACAACAGAATCCCTAGTTGATTCAGCCATAATGCTCTTGTCCAAAGGAGTTGGCATGGTGGTCGACCTTGATGATGTCAAGGAATTACAGAAAGAACTCAAAAATGATTACATCATCTACCAGGAGCTGTCAAATCTTGCTGGAGGTCTTGCCCTGAGATGCGGACGATGGCTGGCACTTGCCAATGCTGCTCTCATCACAACAAAACACGTCAAGTTTGAACGAGAGCCTGATCACAAGCCTGACTTAATAGAATTGGAACCACAACCCACACATCCAAGCAGAGACAGTGAAGGTTATCCACTCGAGGGATTTGATGAAGTTGGGCTGGGACCTTGAAGGAACCTGGGCGGAACCTGGGCGGAACCTGTGCGGAACCTGTGCGGAACCTGGGCGGAACCTAGGTGAAACCTGTCAGCACACCTGGCCAAATTTTCAAAAAATCATATATATACCCACTATGACCACACCACTCGAGGCGATTCCTGAAGAAACTCAAACTCCAACACCAACACCAACTCCAACACCTGCACGCGTTACCTCTGAGGCCCTGAAAACAAAGCCTGCAACAGAAAAGAACCCCGGCCGTGTTGCTTCTGGCAAAAGGCTAGCAGAGCGCAACCTCCTGGCCCGTGAAGCAAAGAAAATGGCCGAAGCACAAAAGGCCGCTTCCACACCATCACCATCTGGTGGTGTCACAACAAGTGAACCCTCAACAACTAACACAACAACTGACACCAACAGCAACTCAATCTTTTATATTCTGGGTGTTGGAGGGTTGATTGTCTCTTTTATGGGTATGTATTACCAACGCGAAGCCATAATGCAAAAGCGGAACCTGGGCGGAACCTAGGTGAAACCTGTCAGCACACCTGGCCAAATTTTCAAAATCATATATATACACCCACTATGACCACACCACTCGAGGCGATTCCTGAAGAAACTCAAACTCCAACACCAACACCAACTCCAACACCTGCACGCGTTACCTCTGAGGCCCCGAAAACAAAGCCTGCAACAGAAAAGAACCCCGGCCGTGTTGCTTCTGGCAAAAGGCTAGCAGAGCGCAACCGCCTGGCCCGTGAAGCAAAGAAAATGGCCGAAGCACAAAAGGCCGCTTCCACACAATCACCATCTGGTGGTGTCACAACAAGTGAACCCTCAACAACTAACACAACAACTGGCACCAACAGCAACTCAATCTTTTATATTCTGGGTGTTGGAGGGTTGATTGTCTCTGTTATGGGTGTGTATTACCAACGCGAAGCCATAATGCAAAAGCTTGGCCACAAAACAAATACACCAGCAACACCAGCAAACACACCGACCCCACCACCTGAACAACCCCCATCTAGAATTCCGGTAAGACAAGGACTTAAAAAAATGGAATAAAAAAAACACATATGTATACTGCACACAAACCATGGCTGACAATAAGCTTGTAAAGTCTATCCTCGACGCCGCAACAATAACTGGCCTTGTCGCTGGTATTGGTTGGATTGGTAAAAAGGCCATCAAAGAAAACTTCACTGCCGACCCCAGTGCAAGCTTGATGAACTACGTCAAGTTCACAGCCGTCATAGGACCCCGGACCAACCAGGGGAATATATCGGGGAATACAAGGGGATACAACTGCTTCTCTGGCCCTGGGCAGGGGGAAATTCGCGACATTGTTTTGAGTTCGAAGGAAAGGGTGGGGGAATTCGAAATTTTGTAAAATCACGCGTGGTGAAACGGGGAATTTATTGTTACGCTTGTCAATAGTACTCGTGATTTATCCATGGATATATGTGCAAAATACATGTCTTGAGGGACGTTTTTGCATTCGGTTGCTGCCGCGTACAGGACGACTTCGGACTCGGTGAGTTTTGTCTGCTTCAGGCGTTTATTCTGGTGCTGCTTGCGACTAAACTATGTAATAACTGCAAAGCGAGCAGGCAACGCGCTGTGATTGGCTTAACTCTGTGTTCATTCAATTGGCAGCGAGGACATAGCAACCCCGCTTTGGTTTGGGAATTAGGTCGCAATTTAATAATTCCAACTGGAAATAACTTTAAATGCACCAAGTTAAAATGTAAGTTAGAAACCAGTCATTGTTTGCTATGAAGATGTTTTCACTCTGGCAAATATATGTTTTGATATTAAACAACTACTGAACAAAAGCTGGGGGGTAAAGCGACGGTCATATAACAATTTGATTAAACAAATGAAATAAGTGTTCCATAGTCCAACAGCAATGTGAAATCAAGTGATTTCGTTCTCATGACAAATTGCAGAAACAGCGAGAAAACGTGCACTTGCACTTGTGCGTTGCTTGATTGATAAAGTCTGGTTATGTGTAAGTAATTTGTACTGTTCCTGTTCCTGTTTCTGTTTCCGAAAAAGAAATATGAAGTAGTAGAGGGAGGGTGATCCGGGCTCAGTTCCCCGGACCCGCGAAAACGCTTATTTTGACAACTCCCTAACGCCCTAGTTACCAGCCCCCAGGGCTCATTGCAATTCGCCCTGGGGGCCTGCTAACACGGGCGTTAGGGAGTTGTCAAAATAAGCGTTTTCGCGGGCCCGGGGAGCTGAGCCCGGATGCACCCACTCCCTCTACTACTCGGTGCTGCCCAATTGAATAAATGCATACCCTGTGTATATCGCGATGGGTCGTGGTAAGAAATCGCTCTTAAGGCAACGTCTTAAAAAGAATCGTTTATATGTAAACAAAACTGAGGTGGCTCCTCAATTAAGTGCAGCTTTGTGTAACAACCATATAGCCAGTCTTGAGGTATCAAACGAGACAATTTCTACACGAACAGGCTTATCAGAGAATGTGATAGAGATTGTTAACATGCTTTTCAACATACTGCTCGATGCAGGTATTTATGCAGCGTGTCTTCCTTCAGCGATACTTGCAGTGGAAGTTCTATCAGCAGCAGGATACGTTTCAAAGGTGGTCGAAGGGTTTCAACAACATGGTGAATTTGTATCGTGGCATTGCTGGGTTGAAATCATGGGAAAGCCGATTGATATTGGAGGCGCGGTTACTAAAGCTGTATTCCGCCGTTACAAGAATATTATTTTACCTCCTACAAGACTAATCACTAAGCTACCAAATGACTATGTTCGAACTGATATGAATACACATGAAGATGTTCAAACGCTTGTGAAAACTATTCGTCTACTACGACTATATCAGGAAAAGGGTGCCTCTGAATTTTGGGAGGTTTCAGATATAACTCCAGTAAAGGAAACAATGTTAGAGATTCGTTCTGATATTCTCAATGCTCTAGCGTTACCAATTGAATAAAACTTTCCCTTCGTATATCAATGATGACGACAACAACACAAGTGTTCTTGAACTTTCTCAAATCGAGGAACACTGGTCTAAAACAAAAGAGCGCCGACTGGGTGAGTTATCGACAAAATACTCTTGGGGCATCCGAAATTGCGGCCTTGATCGGAGTTTCACCCTTTGAAACACCAAAGAGCTTGCTTTTAAAAAATTACAGCCATCAGACATGCATAGCAATACGGCCTGTACCTGGGGCAATCTGTTCGAACCGCTTGCCCGTAAATATTTTGAGCAGAAGCACTCTGCTAGAGTATTTGCCCATTCTGTATCCCTCAATCTGGCAACAGATCATCCATTGTTTCGAAAGATTATATGCAGTCCTGACGGCTATTATCTTGACAAAGATAATAATTTAATTCTTTTGGAGTTCAAATGTCCTTTCAAGCGGAAAATAGCTATGACTCGAGTGCCCAGTTATTATAAACCCCAGATACAAACTGGCCTTGTGTTTAGTGGGGAAAGGGTCAACAAAGGCCTTTTTGTCGATTCTTACTTCAGAATGTGTTCTATAAACCAGATAGAGCCAAGTTCGAATCATAATAATCTTTTAAACGGCGGAAATATTTACCAGACAAAAGATCACCCAGCGCTTGCCTGGGGCATATGTTATCTGTTTTCAAAACAAAAGCTTACGCGCAATCAAAGTAAACTTATTGACATTGGCGCTCTTGAACAAACTCAGACATTTGAGAAAATAATGACTTCAATAGCCGAGAAAGACCTCTGGTGTTCTTACGGCGGTCAGAATGTCGTTCAGCAAAGAATACATAGATGAAGAGTATTTGCGTTACTTCAGAATGAAAAAGGCTTTCCTTGCTCCAGATGAGGGGCCGAAGCCGGTTGCTTTCTTTTCATGGAAATTGTTGAAAGTCACAGAGCTTGAAATTGTCAAGCATGAGGGATTTTTGAACAGTATTCAACCGAAGGTCGAACGATTTCACGAGAACTTGGCAAGGCTTCGCAGAAAAATACATGAAAATTTATCAAAAAAAAAACCTTGAAAAACCATACCTGGTGAAACTTTTGAAGACAACATCGGCGATGACAGTGCTATGTTAGAAGCCTTTCTTATGAGAAAGCGGAGGCGCTTACTCAAGATCTTTGAAAGCGTTGCTCCATAAACGGTGTTTTTAATTATCATATTGTTCGACATCTGTTGTCTAAGGCAATTTACAATCGCTCGTTGTGGGTCTTCAAGCGGCATTGTAATGTCCAGGATTTTGTAGATCACAAACGTATAAGAAATTCTCGGAAGCCGAGCTTGTATATGTTTGAAAATACGTTTCACCTCATTTATTTGGTCGATAGACAATCCAATCCTTTTGTTAATTCGTGTTAAAGCGTACCCAAACGCATAACACCGTGCCGACTGCCTTTGTCTTGGTTTGTACAAAATGTTTTGATCCGTATATGCCGGAGCATAATCCTCTAGCACTTCCACACGACCGCATTTTTTGCAATAAAGTTCACAAGAATCGCTTGATTGCAAAAATGAGCCACCACAATCATAACAAGCCCTCTTGTACAATCTTCGGGCCCAACGTTCACGCTGCAAGGCGTTATAATGTTCTTGTAGATATTGTTTCCCCATCTCTGCCAACCCCATATCTTCGTAGATATGGCAAAGTTTTTCCGGCAGACCCAAGCGGTGTATTTCTTTCCTATAATCACCACCATATAGCGAGCGAAGGATGGCAAAATTGTGTTGTTTGTCAAGTTCACTGAGCCGTGCGGTGAAGTCAGTCATGCTTATACAATACAATACAATTATTTTTTCAATTTGGCGATCGTGACTTCCGGTATTTATTATGTAAAGCCTATATTTAGAAAAATACAACTTTTCGGTTATATTTGCGCATGCGTAGTTCTTTATGAGTTACCACATGTGAAAGCACGGCAACACGGTCGAATATAAAAGACCTGTTCGCACCATATATTATAGTAAGTCTGTAATTCGGTATAGCTCAGGGAGGTGTGGCTGGCCCCCACTGAATCCTGCTTACGGCTAATGCGATGTCAGACCAGGGGTAGTGGGGTTGCTGCGTCAGTTAGTGACCCCCTGGTGAACCAGCCCCGGCCCAACTGATACAGGGGGGTGCTTGAACAGAGATCTCCTAGGAGAACTCAACCTCGCTCCCAGAGGCTAAATGGGAAACGACAACTCCTTTGTCGGAGTTAAGTCCTAGCCTAGGCTAGGCAAAACGAAACAGCCACCAGAGCACCCCCGACGAGGGTTTTGTCCCTTTTTGTTATGTGTCACGCAATGTCACGCGTGACAGTCACGCACAATGTCACGCCATGTGTCACGCTTTGTCACGCAATTGCGTTCTTTTGTTAGATAAAGCGAGAAACCCGAATTTAGTCTTTCAAATCTGACTTGGACACAGCGGTAAGACGATTGAGTTTTTTTTGAATCTTTTCTTGTTCTTCCTTGCGGATTTCTTTTCTGATCTTGTCAAGATCTGGCGTTTGAGTTTGAGTTTGTTTGTTTTTTGTGGGTTTGCTTCACCAGAGCGTATTTCGTTCTTAAGTTCGTGATATCTTTCGACTTCACGGAGGATTATTTTGAATTCTGAATCGCTGATCGCTTGTCAGTTAGAGCTTTTGAAACCAGCTCAAAGACAGAGTTTCGTTTAGCAAGGGCGAGTGTGTATATTTTTTCGTGTTTAGTAATTTTTCTATCAAGCCGCCTGCTAAACAAAGTGATGCCGGCCGCTGAAAAACCTGTCAAAGCTGCCACGCCGGCAATGACAGGGCTGGCTATGAGCCCGGCTCCTGTCAGGGCTGTGACGATTGTGGCTGAAGACAAAGCTGTAGAAATGAAACCAAAACTTACTGCGGTTCCGTGAACAATGGTGTGTGTTCTCTTGTATTTCTTAGCAACTTGTCTGTAATGATTCGCCTCCGACTCAAGCTCCTTTTGCAAATCAGAAATTTTCTTGAGTCTGAAGTCTTCACCGTTGGATAAGTCTGGGTAAAGCGATGTAGTTTCGCTGTATTCAGGAGCTGATGGCAACACGTTAGTCGAGCTCATCATCAGGGGGTATATATATAATATATTTTTTAATTGATCTCAAGTTCAAATTCAAGGGGCATGTTATTGAAGTCAAAAAGGGCATTGTGTTCATCCCTTACAGACAGTGTTATGCTGTTTACATAATCACCAGACGAGACGTCACGCATGTTCTGCTGTGTTGATTCATAGAAAACTTTCTCATATGGCTCACCTCGAAGATCAAATTTAGCCAATACAGTCGAAGGCTTACCGTTGAACAGGTTCTGTTCTTTATCAACCAGATCGCAGTGGATAAAGTAAGTGCTTGGTGATGTTAATCCTTTGACGTATGTTACTAGAAACAATACAGCTCTTATGCCAAGTAAATTTGCCAGATTGTCACTAAACTTTACATTACTTCCATTGTGAATGACCATCGCGCCGACTGGTGTATTTATAGTAGTTGATAATTGTAATTTTATTCTATGTTGGGTGGATAAGTCGTTAAATTGTTTCGCTAGACTATCAATGGTGTAATGCCCTTGAAGTAATGTCACGTTTGGAGTTGATCCATTGGAGCTATCTATTGTTGTTGAAATAGTTGCATTTTCTTTCAAATTATGCCACGAGTTGTAAAATGAACAAGAAACAAGTCTTATGTAACTCGGTTTCTGAAGCGGGTGGTCGAAGTAGATGGTGTGAGGGTTCGAAGGTGCGACGATTGTTAACACAACCATTGTATATATATTTAAATTTAAAATATATATATTCAATCATGTTTGGCAGACGCCCTGGTGGTTTTAATCCTGGTTCAAATCTCGGTCTAGACATTGGCGGCCACGATTACGGACCCCCCCCCGTTTTTTCCTCGTCCCCAAAATCCCCTCTATCCCCAACAGAGCAGGTATATTAGCAAAAAACAGCCAACACCACCCACAGTAAATCCGCAACTTGCTTGGCTGAGTTCTCCGGAGGCTGAAAAACTCTCTACAGCCGCCAAGGCTAAGGCTATTTCAGACTTCAAAAGGCGTTTCCCGCACGCTGATATGTCAAGATTTACAACAGAAGTTTCTTTCGACGAAAAGCACAAAGCCACAGCAGTAGTTCTTTTCTCAGAGGGGCATGGCTCCTGGGCTATGCCCTCAGACATACCGCACAAGAATTGGACACAAGCCCTGAAAGGCGCCCTTGGCTTAGAGTATATTGGCGGTTTCCCTTATCAGTTGACGTTAAACCGAAACACACAAAAACCAATCCCGGCTGTTGAATTCGCCACCTCAATCGATAAAGACATGATGATTGGCTCTGTCTTGAACGATGAAGCGCAAAAGATCTATGTCACGCCAACTGATTATTTCACAACGAAATACAGAAACATTTTCAGAGACACACAAATTTCGTTCACAACCGCGAAATATGGGAGAAAGTGGCTCGGCGGCCCGCATATGAGTTTCTGGTCACAGCAACTAAACTTTGCTCTGTGGTGTGCAACAACCGGCTGCGGGATCTCGCGTGACCTTCTGTTTGATAAGAACTCGACTCTCTCCCTAACCCCGCAGCTCCGGTCATTTTACAGGTTTCACGTTTATTTCACAACAAGGCGAATTCTTTACAAAATGGGTGGGGAACAGAGTGTGAGTGCTTTGCCAGACGACCCCACATTCAACCAGAAAGACAACAAGTTCAACATCGACGCATACAAGAGGATTTGCCAAGAGTTCGGTGTCGACCCCAATGCTGACTTCCGTTTCACATACGGCAAAAATCACGGGCTTGGCAATGTGTACATTTGGGTTCCTGGTGAGGGCCCCTACTCTACTGATTACGACTATCCTGATTCCGATCTAGCTCTGTTTGATGACGAGCGCGTCACAGACAGAAAAGACCCAAAACTATCGAGCAAACGGCATATACTTCGTTCGTAACGACCAGGGCGCTGTTAGTCAGTTCGAGCACTTTGTTCCGAATTATGCACAAGGGCTAACACAGCCAGGGCTCGCGCGTATGAATCAGTCAATCGAGGCCTTTGTGTACTGCATCCTGGGTGCACAAGCAAACACTCGCAGCAGCATCATTGGAAGAGGAGGCCGGGCGTTCGAAACGCAGAGAGTATTCCTCACCCATCTAGAGGAGGCTATAATACTGAACGACATCGCAACAAGTGTACAGCGATATCAACTTGCCATCCAAGCAACGAAAGTGCGCTTAGACTTTGCAACAGCGCCCGGAAGTTGGCTCATGCCATCACGCATGATTATCAACACAGAGAGCGTGGTGGGGTACAACAACAATCTCAAGGAGGCAACGCAAGGGATGAAGCTGGGTGTTAACAATGATGTCAATCTTGCCACAAAAAAAGCCTCCCTTCGCCACATGGATGGGGGACCAACAAAAATAAACCCACCAAACAGTCACCCATCGAACCCGATACATAAACAGGCCACACAGGCACAAGGTATAGCGCCAAAAGACCCAAAACCAGCCCCCGTACCCACACCACAACCAGCCCCCACACCAACACCAACACCAACACCACCCCCAACGCAAGAGACTAAGATCGAGCCGCATCACGTAAACAAGGCGCTCATTGGTGTGGTCGCGCTTGCTTTAGCAGGCTTTCTTGCCTGGATGAGATAATTATCTCCTGCGCTTGGTGATCCTTTCAATCATAAAGCCTACAACGGCAAGGATGAGCAGCCAGGCGTGTTCACCCAGAAAGGAGATGACCGACCCAGCAGCTTTGAAGAGAAAACTCACAATTGAGCCAATCAAGCCAGGCAGGGCGTTGGCTGCCTTTTTGCCAAGCTCTTTAAGTCCATTTCCAATAGCCTTGGTGGCTTTTGCCAGGCCATTTAAGGTGGCGAGTACCACAGCGCTGATGGTGATGCCAGCTGCCAGAACAATCGCTTGCAGGGTCCATCCGTATTTCTTGAAGATTTCTCTAACCCGCTCTCTCAAAGACATGCCCCTTTCACGCACCTCAATTTCTGTGTTGACCCTTGCTAGCTCTTCTTCACGTTCAGCAACCCGGGCTTCCGCGGCTTCTCTTTCAGAGGGAGAAGTGTTCTCATCCTCTATGACGCGCTTGTCTTCAGCGTTCTGCCGTTCAAGCTCTTCTTTGTTCTGTTTCAGTTCGTCCAGTGGTTTCACAGCGTCCTGTTTTCCTCTAAGCTCCTCTCGGCGTCTGTCTAATCCCCTACTGTCAAGTTTTAGTTTGTCGATTTGTTTTTTTAGTTTGTCTGCTTGTTGAGCAGCTTTTTGCGCATTGTCCAGTTGTTTTCGTTTAGCTTGATGCTCAGCTTCAACAGCTCGCTTTTCATTTTTTAGTCTTTGTATTGTCTCCGTATCCAGTGGGCCATGTGCATCTTCCTTCTCTTGAATCTGGTCATCAATATCTTTGATTCTATTTCTTAGGGCATCCGTGTCGCGGCGAAGTTTTTGTGCATCCGCATCCCTTTGTTCCATTTGTTGTAGTTCCTTTTGTTTTGCTTCCAGTTCTTTTTGAGTTGCTTCAAATGCAGCATTTGTCTCATTGAACTCTTCAGTCAAAGACTTTCCGAGAGCAGCTTTGATCTCTTTGGGAAGAGAAGCGTTGAAAGTCTTTTCGGAATCCCCACGGCTTTTTGTGTAAAGAGGATACCATTTGTCTCTGGTATGATATTTTACCTCGATGATGGCTCCACCTGATTTTGGTTTCGGCTCGTACCGAAAATTAAGTTGACTTCTGTCTATGCTGGGAAACTCGTTCTTAGCCTCCTCAAAGGCCATAACTTCCTTTGTTATCAATCGCCGGCCTTGAGTATCCCCTGTAGTGAAAGAGGTTTCTTCAGTGTGGGAGCCTTGTTGTTCTGGGGGCAACCTTGTTCTTGTGGCCATAGGCACTTGTTCACCACCATGAGATGGGGTTGATGACGCCCCTGGTTCAAAAGGTTGCGTGGTGTCTTGGTCATGGGGCCATCGACTGAATTCTTGTTTTTCTTCTTCTGTCATTTGTTTATTCAACCACTCTTCAAGAGCAGCATCAGCATCCTCGTCATCCCCTTTGTCTGGGATGAGAGGGTCTGTGTCAGTTGTCTCGTCAGGTACTTCATATCCGCCTTCTGCCATGATGATATATAAATATAAGTTTAAAAACACAAATATATACCATGGCTGTGCAACCGAATCTACTTCCATCTCACAGCGAAAAGACAGTGGGTGCCATGAAGGCAGAGCGAACCGTTAAGCGCATCACATTCAACCCATCTGAGGCCAATCCCGGTGAGACACTGTACGTCTCGGTACCCAAGCTGGGCGAGCATGATGTCCTTGTGTCCGGCTCGCTTGCACTTGTGTTTAACATCAACCTAGCCGGGGGCCACGCTAACAACTTTCTCGTGCAAAATGTTTCAAGGGCCCTGGTGGACAGGCTCGTTGTAAAGTTTGGCGCCACCACCGTCGAGGACACAGTTGGGTACGACATCTACAAGATCTTCGAAGACCTATTCAAATCAACCGATGAGCGGGACAACATGCTTATGGAGGGCATCCAGAGTGAGGATTTGTGCAAGATCCGCTCTAATGCCGGCGACAAGAAGTCTTCCGGCGTGGATGCAGAGAAGAAGCTGGAGACAATATACAAGAATAAGTATCGCATCAAACTGGATCACCAAATCTTAACTGATCACGGAATCATGTACCCCCAGGCCCTATTCAATGATCTGGTCTTCGAACTAACCCTAGCCCCCGCAAACCAAGTTGTCCGAGGCTCAGACACAAGCAAGCTTGTGTACAAGTTGGAAAACATCCAGCTGGAGTACGAGACAATCAGAAGTAAGGAGCTGGCTGATGCAGCAACAAACACTTATACTAGCGGCAAGGAGTTCGCCTATGACTTCGTAATGCGAGATCGGGTGCATCCCTTCTCAAAAAGCGGGGACACTCGGATGAATCTTCGGGTAAACCCACAGCGCAGGTCTCTCAAGGGCATCCTCTTGCTGTTCATCAGCCCCTATGCTGCGGGTGCAAGGGACTCTGAGAACTATTTCAATCCAGACATCACCAAAGTTAAGGTAACCGTAAATGGGGTTCCAAACAGGGTCTACAACGAGGGTATCGCCGGCACTGACATGTGGAGTGAAATCTCCCGACACTTTCACACGCGCGGCAGGCCCAACATGAACCTGACCAAATATCTCACAGACAACAAGTTTGGTCTCTGGATTGACCTGCGGTCCATGGCTGACCCAGCTCTGCACGGCAACGGCCAACGACTCGTCAACACACAGGATGGTGTGCAACTCGAGATTGAACGAAACGGCACAGGCTCGGGAAATGCAAACTGCCACATCTTCACCATCTCAGACTCACAGTTGAACATCATTAGCAGGCAGCTGGAATCTGTACAGTACTAAAATACACATATATATACCATGGCTACAAGCAACATCAACTTCTATGATAAGCCGGCTCCCCTGCCATCTACCAGACCCTTAACATACAATGAAATAGAAAGACTTCTGGCAAAGGCGCCCTCCCCACCCACACATGAACCAATTGTTTGCAAACCAACTAATATAGGCGCTGGCTATGGACCCAAGAAAGTTGCCATTCAATGCACTAATCGTGGGCCCCACCAACTCTGGCAAGACACAGTATCTTTTAAACCAACTGCGCGGCCCCTTTAGGGGTTGTTTTGATTACATTGTTTTATTCTGCCCCACATTTGTCAAGAACAAGACATACAATGGCTTCGTGGACCGCGATCCGCACATCTTTGTGATTATCTGCCAACAGCATAAAATCGAAGACTGGTTGAAGGAGGCGAGCTACTTTTTCACAGGCACTAACACTTTATTCATTCTCGATGACTGCGCAGCCTCAAAAGATGTCAAAGGCCGCACGAGCCAGCTGGTCAATCTGGGGTTCAGCGCAAGGCATGACGGCATATCCGTGTGGGTCTTGACACAGCAGATCACCAGCATAGCTAAGCCATATCGTGATAACATTGCAGCGATCGTGCTCTTTTACACACCCTCCAGCAAGACAACTAAGGCCATCTTCGAAGACTATGCCGGCGAGCTCTCCCATGAGGAGTACAAAGAGTTTATCGCAAGGCTCAAATCCCGCAAGTTCTCCCACCTGGTTTTCTCTCTTAGGTACCCGTATGGAATTGAGTACAAGATTTAAAATACACACACACACAAATATATACCATGGATGCACCAACCAGCCTACACAAGCTCACTGTGCTTTCACAGCTTTTGGATGAATTACACAAACACACACTTGATGCGCAAAACAAAATTATCAAAACCGCTAGTGAGGAAAATCTGCGCCTTATGCTTCTCAACAGATATCCCTTGCGGTTGAATTCTATGCCAGACACCATGGCGGGGCTTATACGTGAGATTGAAACTCTTTTACCAGCAATCAAGAGAATTATCGAAAATTAAAAAAAAACACACATATATACTCCTGATAATGGCACAAGCAGCTGAAGACCAGGTCGACTTGAGCGAAGTAATGCAGATGCTGGAGGCTGCCCCTGATACCGCACCTCCCACAGGTCTCGTGTGTGACAATGGCATTCCTGCCAAACGTGAGAAGCTGGCAATCCTTGTTTCAACCGGCAAGGCCAAAGAATCTATCGGCGTGCAGCTTACACACGATCATGTAAAGCGTCTTTCAGACAAGGACGTTGACAAGTACATCAAAAGGTACGAGGCCTATGTCGGCAACAAGACAACAGAATCCCTAGTTGATTCAGCCATAATGCTCTTGTCCAAAGGAGTTGGCATGGTGGTCGACCTTGATGATGTCAAGGAATTACAGAAAGAACTCAAAAATGATTACATCATCTACCAGGAGCTGTCAAATCTTGCTGGAGGTCTTGCCCTGAGATGCGGACGATGGCTGGCACTTGCCAATGCTGCTCTCATCACAACAAAACACGTCAAGTTTGAACGAGAGCCTGATCACAAGCCTGACTTAATAGAATTGGAACCACAACCCACACATCCAAGCAGAGACAGTGAAGGTTATCCACTCGAGGGCTTTGATGAAGTTGGGCTGGGACCTTGAAGGAACCTGGGCGGAACCTGGGCGGAACCTGTGCGGAACCTGTGCGGAACCTGGGCGGAACCTAGGTGAAACCTGTCAGCACACCTGGCCAAACCTAGGTGAAACCTGTCAGCACACCTGGCCAAATTTTCAAAAATCATATATATACCCACTATGACCACACCACTCGAGGCGATTCCTGAAGAAACTCAAACTCCAACACCAACACCAACTCCAACACCTGCACGCGTTACCTCTGAGGCCCCGAAAACAAAGCCTGCAACAGAAAAGAACCCCGGCCGTGTTGCTTCTGGCAAAAGGCTAGCAGAGCGCAACCGCCTGGCCCGTGAAGCAAAGAAAATGGCCGAAGCACAAAAGGCCGCTTCCACACCATCACCATCTGGTGGTGTCACAACAAGTGAACCCTCAACAACTAACACAACAACTGACACCAACAGCAACTCAATCTTTTATATTCTGGGTGTTGGAGGGTTGATTGTCTCTGTTATGGGTGTGTATTACCAACGCGAAGCCATAATGCAAAAGCTTGGCCACAAAACAAATACACCAGCAACACCAGCAAACACACCGGCCCCACCACCTGAACAACCCCCATCTAGAATTCCGGTAAGACAAGGACTTAAAAAAATGGAATAAAAAAAAACACATATGTATACTGCACACAAACCATGGCTGACAATAAGCTTGTAAAGTCTATCCTCGACGCCGCAACAATAACTGGCCTTGTCGCTGGTATTGGTTGGATTGGTAAAAAGGCCATCAAAGAAAACTTCACTGCCGACCCCAGTGCAAGCTTGATGAACTACGTCAAGTTCACAGCCGTCATGGCTGGCAGCATCGCGCTGAAGAAATATCTCGAGGACCAGAAAATCCTCCCAGACAATATGTAAAACCATATGTATACACACAACCACAATGGCCAGCATTGCAATAATGGCCCTTGGTGCTGTTTTGAATGCTGCAGCTTTCACTGGCGGCAATTATCTCGCGAAATATCTATCTGGTGATAACGGAAAGGCAGCAATGGATGAGAAAATCCGGCATGACAAAGCTCTGGAACAATACCAAGCGGCTTACGCCAAATACCAGAAGGAACGCACTAAGCTCCTCGACTGGATTGCAGCCAACGATCGAATTAAACACCAAGCTAGCCAAAACTTTCAAACCACTGACCAAGCCCTGGTCTTGTATAACCAAATGCATAAATCGCAACCTGATAAACAAATCAAAGATTATAAAGAGCCTGAGTTCTCGGACTTCTATAAGCCCAGCAAGCAACAGCAGACTGGTGAACTTGCGTTCATTGGAGGCACCCTGCTTGTGGGTGGGTATGCTGCATATCGCTTTCTGTAAAAAAAAATCTTATATATATACAACCATGGATCACGAAAGCTATGCATTCAAAGGAGTACTCTTCTACGCTGGAACTATTGGTCTAACTTGGCTTTGGTGTGAAGGCATGTCCATATTACTTGGACTTTTTAACCAGCCGCAGCCGCTGCATGCTGAAATGCTTAACCAGCTGCATGATGAAAGGCGTAACCAGCTGCATGATGAAAGGCGTAACCGGAGGCTTGCTGAAATACGTGAAATGCGTAACCGCCTACTCGCTGAACAGCAGGAGAAAGCTGAAATGCGCCTACTCGCTGAACAGCTGGAGAAAGCTAATGAACAAGAAGAATAATGTATAATATATGGAGGCCAAACTCTCAAAGATCTATTACAGTCCTAAAGGCTACTGGAAAGGACTTGCTGCTGTCAAAAAGCTAGCTGCAGCAGCCAAGGTCTCTGAAGAGGCGGCAAAGAAATGGCTTGTCAAACAAGCCCTTTGGCAAGTATATCTCCCTGCACCACGCCATATCCCTCGACCAAAGTTTGATGTTCAAACTCCTAATGCGGTGCATCAAGCGGATCTACTGTTTTTGCCACACGACAAACTGCCCCACGGGCGAAAGATTTACAAATATGCTTTGACAGTTGTTGATGTGGCTAGCCGTTACAAAGCAGCAGAGCCCTTGACTTCGAAAGAGTCTGATGAAGTTTCGAAGGCGCTTACACGTATTTACAGGCGTGGGCCTTTGAAATGGCCACAACTGTTGCAAGTCGATCCGGGGACAGAGTTTATGGGAGCTGTGACTAAAGAAACTGGGGCTCATAAAACAACCATTCGCCGTGGGCGCGTTGATATCCACAGAGACCAAGGGGTTGTTGAAAGATTCAACAGAACCCTGGCTGAACGATTGTTTGGTTACCAGTACGCAGTTGAAATGAATCTGCCCTCTGGCCGTTCGACTGCTTGGGTTAAAAGATTGCCAGATGTTGTCTCTGCCTTGAACAATGAAGTAACAAGATTGACTGGCAAGAAGCCCGCTCAAGCAATCAAAGAGAAAGCCACCTCAGCCAAACCCGCAACCCCATATGCTAGACCTGTTGGGGTGAATGAAAAGAAGCTCCCTCCCCGGGTTAATTTGCGATATCTGTATTACCCCGGTGAGCTAGAAGGCGGTAGTCGGCGGGCAACTGATCCGATCTGGTCCTTGAAAGTATATAACATCGAGAAGACTGTCACCAAGCCAAATGAACCGGTCGTGTATTATCTGTACGACGGCCCCAAGCGTGGGTTTGTCCGTGAGGAGTTGATGGTTGTTCCGCCGGGCACTCAGTTGCCTCCGGTGTCTTTGTGACCATATGCAAGCGTATGAACGCCATCGTCTTTTATCCAGCGCTTTGAATCAAAGGGCGAGAGTGTTGTCTTGTTTAGATGCACGCCATAGATCTGGTGATTCACACTTCGAAGCATGTCCATCCCGTGTTTGAAGGCCTCCTTTCTGAAGAGGGCGTCTTTGTAGTTCTGGTGTGTGATCTCTTTCTCTGTGACAACCTTTGTGGTGCCCTTCGCCTTCTTGATGTTCTTCTGACTGCCAAGCATGATTGAGTACATCTTTGAGCGCAGGCAGATCACTTCAGAGATAGGGGCGCCAGCGCACTCGTCCTTCATCTTGCCAATGACCTTCTTGTTTAGCTGGCTGTGAAGAAAGTGGTCCTTGGGATAGTCGCTTGTGTCGTAGAGCTCATCGAGGCGATTCTCCATGTCCTTGTAGACATCCTCTGTCTTGATCTCTAGAAGCAGACTGTCTGTGTCTGTGTAAAGTAGGTCTACGCGTGGGCCGTACTTATACTTGAGGTACTTATAGTAGAAGTCGTACGTCAAAGTCTTAGAAAGATCAAGGATGCACATACCTGTGTAGACTGGGCGTATGAGTAAGATTTTGTCCTTGTGCATTTGAATCCCTGCAAGATTTTCACCAAAGACTGTTGCTCTGGCGAACAGTGGGTTTGAGATAAGCTTTCTCAACTTGTCTGTCTCATTCGCGCGAACAAGCTTCATATCAATGCGTTTTCTGAGGTTCTCCATTGTCTTGCCAAAGACAGAGTTGTTCATCAGCTTGAAGAAGTTCTTTTCGAACTCAGAAGTGGCTTGCTTTCTTAGTTCTGTGTTCAGCCTTATGTAAGGCTCCATCCAAGGCTTCTGCTCGAATTTGAGGATTCGATGAATCTTTTTCAACTTCATGCCTAGCTCTAGGTAAAGCTGAAGATTCCTGTAGTGTAGAACATATCTGTCTTTGTTCTTGAGGGTTAGGAGCAACTTCTCTGTCTTATCCTCTGCCTGTCCCTCTATCAATGCCCTTTGATAAGGAGACATCCATGACTTTGCGACTCTGTGCTTTTCTGGTGCTAGAGGATAGGCATTGTGTTCATCGTGCAACTCCTCGGGGTATTCTAAATCAACCTCAAGGATAAAGCCAATCTTTCTGTTTGGGGACCACTTCATGATTTGGTCTTGTGTTGGATGAACTCTGCACCATTGAAAGTTGCCAACAGGTAGTGGTTGACTCATTGCCCAACCGTAAAGATTGTTTGCATCGAAGTACATGATGTAGCTTGTTTCTTGATCTGGGTTGTGGTCATCAAGAAAAGGGTTGTTCGCTTTGCAGAAGCGCCTGCTCTCCATTGAAATGCCGCCACGCATGCCCTTTTCGATAAAGAGGTGCATGTTTATGTCTGTGAGCAGTTCTAGGTTGATTCCTGTGTATTTCAAAAGAGCATCCCAGCTGAGGCCCGGGGCTGTATAGTAATTCGCAGGGTCAAGTTTGTAGTGCTTTAGGCATGTTTTTCTGAAGTTCTCGAAGACATCTGCAAGGAGGAGTACATCTGTCTCTAGGTAGAGATCATGATACTCGCCGAGGTCTTTACATTCGAACGTCTCCCACACTTTCTGCGCATGAGTGTATTCCTTATCTGAGATGCCTTCCTTTTTGAGCTCGCTATAGAACGCGCTCTTCTCTGGGATAGAGGTCTCCTCGAATCGAGCCCAAGAGTCCATGTACTCGTATGGATACTCTCCTTTTTGCATAAGGAGCTTGAGTTTATTGGGGTCCTTTTGATGGTTTGCCATGATTGTAAAGGACTCTGGTTCGTTTAATTTAACCAGGCTATCGAGGCTCGAGCCCATGAACTGCAAGCTGTCAATGAACCTTAAGTTGCCCAGAGAGAAAGAAATGTACTTCTCCATGTTGTTTGGGATGCACTTCAGATCAGATTGTACTTCAGCTATGCCGCTCATGATATGATGTGCATCGTAGCCCTTCAAGTTGTGAAAGATAACAGGGATTTTCACTTGTTCAGGGTTGATTCTGAAGTGATTCAGATTGCAAGCTTTGTGAGCAGCACCTCGATACTTGCCTGTTATGTGGCAGTGATCTAAAACAGCGTCTCTCATGTAATCTCGTACAAGAGACTCACCGCAGAAGAGGCAATCAACTTGCTCAAAGATGGGCTTTGTTTTTTGTTGCCTTTTGTTTCTTGGGCCAATGAAGGGTGACGCCTCCAAACGCCCTGTTTCTTCGTTTTGGATGTAGGTTTTAAATGCATTGGTGTAGCATTTGTTAGTTTTGCGATGAACAAGGCCCACGTACGCTCCCGTGTTCGGATCGTAGACTTCGATAGAGTCGTTGAAGTTCTCTTTGTATAGACAATGATCACAAATGCTGCAGAAGTTTTCATTGTTGAAGTCTTCCCAGTCTGCTCGTGTCATTGTTACGGGCTTCTTGTGATGAAGTTCGTCTCTTATCTCCCTCTCTAACAGTTGTATGTGGTAGAGAAACTGCTTCACCGCGTCCTCACCTCTGTATAAGTATGGGCCTTTTGTTTTGAGATCAGAGCGAACAGCCATCATACAGAATCCACATGGTGTATGTACTGATGTTTTGGTTGTGCTGCTTTCTTTTGGGTCTGGCTTGCACGTGTCGATTTTTGTAACGAGACTTTCGAAGTCAGCGTAGATAACGTAAGGCGCTTTCATCTGATTCTGGTAGTTCTCGAAACATAGGATGTTTTTACCTTCTTTGGGCATTTCAGTTCGAACTGGCCTGCCTTTGATACCCCTGCAGTCACCCAGATGTTTGTCGAGAACATCTTGCGATGAAAACCCTTGAAGGCATCTTTCGCAGAAATGAATCTTTCGGCCTGCCTCATAATTGCTATGAAGAAGCCTGCTTAGGCTTTTTATGTAGCAGTAGTGTGTGTTATTTTCATTGGTTATCAGCATTAGGTTGATTCGCCTTATATCAGGATCTTGTACTTCACTGATTCTAAGGACTGTTGTGTTACCGTTATGCCAGCCAAAGACGTTTATTGCGAGGTTATTGAGTTTTTCTACTTCAGATATTTGATGTAAGGGTGTAGGGAAAGAGATGTTAGTGAAGTTTAAGCCATCCTCTATCGGATACTTGGTTGGCCTGTCTGAATGCTTCGTATCTCGAGTGGGGAAGAGCGCAGCTCGCAAAGCCCATCGAAAGCATTGATTATCTGTGTTTTTGATGTTTATTATGGCCTGTTTTGCTTTGAGCTTTGGAGGAAGATGGATATGATAGCCGCCTCTTATGGCTTGATATCTTGAGAAATCAAGAAAGACGTACTCAACTCTTTCGATAACCCAGCCTGAACCCATGTTTACCCATCTGGCTACTTCTTCCTTGTTTGAGTTGATAACAGCTTGCAGTTGTCCATCGACTGCTGCTTGATAAAAGTGTGTTATTATAAGAGGGTTCTCTTGACTAAAATAGTGGGTCATTCTTTGTGTCCCATCAGCTCCTTCCTTTGAAAAGTGAACTAAGAATGCAAAATTCACTTTGATGGGGCCGAGGTCTGTAATCTCTCTAACTATGGTTCGAACTATAGCAGGTTTGTTCTCTTGATAAAATAAATCTAGATCGTGAATTGGATAGTCGGCAGGAACGGTCATTTTATAGCTGTGAAGCCAGCCACGCCAACCCTGTGCTTTCTTAACGAACTGAAGTGGTGCATCCATGGGGGTGTATATACAAAAGGATTTACATTTCTTCAATTGGGCGGCACCGAGTAGTGTAGAAGAGGGTGCATCCCGCCCCGGCTCCAAAGACCCGCGAAAACGCTTATTTTGACAACTCCCGAACGCCCATGTTAGCAGCCCCCAGGGCGAATTGCAATGAGCCCTGGGGGCTGCTAACATGGGCGTTCGGGAGTTGTCAAAATAAGCGTTTTCGCGGGTCTTTGGAGCCGGGGCGGGATCACCCTCTTCTACACTACTCCTATATACTCGTATGTACTCGTATATACTCGTATGTACTCGTATGTATTCGTGTGTTACTCGTATGTACTCGTATTTATTCGTGTGTACTTGTATGTACTCGTATATGCTCGTATGTACTTGTATGTACTCGTATGTATTCGTGTTACTCGTATGTAATCGTATGTATTCGTATGTCCAGTTATGCACCCGTATGTATTCGTGTTACTCGTACGTTGCTCATAGTACCTGTGTGTATTTTTTATCATGATCTGAAAATAGTGGTACAGTATGTTGCCCAGTTTTCGGCCACTTTAGTTTGTAATCGCTATAACTCCTTTGTTTTGCACGGAAAATTTCTCAATTTTCTTTCAAAGACAGTTCATTTACTTACCTTTAAAATGTTAAATGGTTGGCGGCCTTCCCCAAGTATTAAAGAAATTATACCATTTTTCGCAAAACTAGTAAGTTGCCCAGTTTCCGGCCAGTTAGCCCAGTTTCCGGCCACCGACTTAAAGTAAATTTGCCTTGAAACCGCTCGACGTAAACCGACTTGTAATTCCCTTGATAATAGTGGTCGCCTAGTTATAAATATCAGGTAAGTTTCAATATTAAGCTTTGTCACCTACCGTTTTACTCAGTATTCAAAATACGTATGACCTTAGTGACCCGGAAGCGTGTCTTCCGCAGTTTGTTGACAGACTACTACTAAAACAAATCATGACTTACGTACTTTTAGTCACGCTATACATGCATAAGCTGTTGTTAATTCGTAATCTTTCTTACACTAACACATGTATCTTTAATTTCTCGACCAGGAAATTTTAATATTCGGTTCTTTCACTTAATAAGAAATAGGTTTTGAGCAATGTGTCTTTTAGTGGCCGGAAACTGGCACATTAGGTCGAAATCTTCGCTGAGAGTTTGACTGCTAAAATTTCAGGAACAGCCCTTTCCAGCTGACGATGATAGATTCCCTAATCACTTTCATCTTTAATCTAATATTTGTCCAAAAATTATGAAGCTCCTTGAGATATTTCCTGTGAAACGAGCTATTTGTTTATCTACGGTAGTTTTGATGTGCAGTGAAACGAGCCAAAATTAATCGCTAAACGTTCAATCACCTGGACAAAACATTTCCTTCCTCGGCCGTTCCTTGTTCAAAAAAAAAACGCCAAAACCACCAATGTGTAGCGGAAATGTTCGTCTTTCTTTCGGAACGCTTTGGTGGACGAAAATTTAAAACTCCGACGAACATAACCGACGTAATTGTTTTTTGGCCGGAAACTGGTACTGGCCGGAAACTGGGCAACACACTGTACTTGTTTATGCTCCCACTGACACATGATGATGTGATGGAGATGATGCTGATGATGAATACGATGATGACGATGGTGACAATGATGACGATGATGATTATAATGCATGATGGCGACTTGCAAATGAGACTTGAGCAACCATGCTATAAAAAAATCAGCATACCGTTCACATAGATGGTATAGAACCGAGTGTATTTTAATCCACCACATTCATATGTGCCTCCATCAGACAGCTGGACATTGTTTATGATTAGTGTGCCACCGGATGCCTTAATCCTTCCTCCAACAAACAGGGAGGCATCTACGCCCTTGACATACCATTTGGTCACAGAAGTATCGTTTGGTAGGGAACATTGAAATGTTTCAATGTTACCAATATCCGATACAAAAGACTTCTTTTCCAACACTTCACGGTTTTCTATTAACGCAAAAAAGGCAAAAATCTCATTGATCAATAATACACAAATCAAGCATAAGAAAATTGAACTATTGACTATGACAGTTGCTGTTTCTGTAGCACAGTGTAAGCCACTAATACTCAATGAGCTGCTTTTAAATGCCTCATCTTAAAACAAGTTAACGACAGCAATATAAATGATAAATTGATATTAGCGAGGCAGAATAAATGGAATTCATGATACCAATACGAGTACAATAATTGTTTTCACAATTTGTTTTAGAAAGTACACCAACAAGAAATAACTGCTTAGGTTTTGTTAGTAGTAGCAATATTAATGTGAAAATAGCAAAAAATAATAAAACCACAAAATAAAGCCAACTTTTTGTTATTCTTGCAATACTTTGAAAGTACATCTTCAGTTGAAATGTTTTGGTAGATTTTTAGTTTATAAATATCAATGTTAAATAAAGCTATCGTAATCAAGTAGAATATTTTCTTTGCTGTCATTTTGCAGTCAAAAAGGAATAACTGGTTACAATTATTCCTTTATTAATTGAAAACATGACAAATCATACTTCTAGTCGAGGCGTGGGAAAGTTTTTTTCGCGGCATTTTGTGCCACTCGCCTCATAAAAACTTACTTGGTTCACACAATGCCTGAGCTCCCTTGTTATCTGGACAGTCATTGTCTCCATCAATGCGCTTGCAAGATGCCAGGTCAGATTCATGTCCACTGCAAGAAACTTTAGACATCAAGTAAGTAATGTTCTCTTCCTTGACTTCCGAAGCAATGAATTCAGCCAGTGCGCCTTTGAAACCCAGTTGATTGCAAACGACTTTTGCATCGTCAAGACCCCATTCCTTTCGACAGATCTTTCCCCACTTTCCGCGGTAAAAAACTTCTACTCTTCCACCGTACTCAATATTTGCGCCATTGAGGCGAACAGGAACTAAAATAAGGGAATTAACAAACATTAGTATTTAGTCTATTGACTTGATCACGTGATTGGATACCACTTAGCAACGGCCGACTGGATGGTAAGCTATCCTTGCGTCTTATCGCATAGCAGAGCTCCAAGTGGGATCGGGCATGGCGGTCATAAGTTCATTCTTTTGTCTAAAAGGCTTTGATCGCCCAGTAATTTCGAAAAGGTTAAAGGTCAAATGAACCAAAATGTCGATCGCTTAATCAGGGCTCGAGACTAACTTTTCAGCTTACTAGCCTAGTGGCTAGTAACAGGTTTGAATTCACTAGCCAAAATAAATTTCCACTAGCCAAAATTGTACAGGGGGTGGGGTGGGGATTTTTTTTTTGGGGGGGGGGGGGGTGGGAGAGACAATAACATGTGTCACACTGATTAAAAAAAATTCAAGACTTGGAAACACAGCTTGATCATATTTTTTTAGTTTTGTTCATAAATATCATACTAACACCTTACGAACCTACTAAATATAATAACGAAAAAACGTCGAGAAGAAAAGACTAACACTTTACAAACGTCCTTACGTACAAGAAAACGTTGAGAAGATAAGGCTAACAACTTATGAACACACGAATATAAGAAAACATTGAGAAGACCAGGCTAACAACTTACGAACGTTCGAATGTAAGAAACAACATTGAGAAGGTAAGACTTACAACTTACAAACGTACGAATGTCAGAAACAACATTGAGAAGAAAAGGCTAACAGCTTACGAAAATAACAATGTTCGAACGTACGAACTTACGGAAAAACATTGAGAAGGTAAGGTTAACACCTTACAAACCTAAGAATGTACAAACACACGAACGTACGGAAAAACATTGAGAAGATAAGACTAACTAACACCTTGGAAACATACGAATATACACAAAAACATTGAAAATGTAAGACTAATGCCTTAACGAAAGTTCAGAGAAACATAATTTTCAGTTTGGTTTCGTTAAGTCTGGTGCTTCACGATTTTTTTTACTAGCCCAAATGCCTAGTGAAAGCAAAATTCCACTAGCCAAAACTGAATTTTTACTAGACTTTGGCTAGTTGGCTACCGTTAGTCTCGAGCCCTGGGCTTTTTAATAGCGTTCCGCCCAGATTCTAAATATAGAATTGGCGCGCAGCATCATGGGATTGAAATGCGTACAAACATTCAAGAACTATGCAGGTAGCTACGAAAAAACAGGTGCTACGAAGCACTGTTCTTGGGTACAACTCGACAATTATCCACAATATGTACAGGAATCGCAAAAACTGGTGTTTCCAAGGCAGCCATTTTGAAATATTTGTCCGCATTTCGATCCCACAATGCAATGCTGCCAAATATGACGTCATCTGGGCGGAACGCTATTAGCCTTTTGAACACGACCAAACACTAAACTACAGAAATTTTCCTTTCCGAGCTTAAAGAGAGGGAAACAGCTAAAAATACGAAGATAACCGATCGCTTCACGAAGATGTTTCTGAAATGACTGCGTGCTTAAATGGAAGGAATGGAAATAAGCTCTGATTGTGACGTCACTGTTGGTTTGCACATTGCTGAACTTTAGCAAAAGTACAGTGGCGAATACTTGGTAAATTTTGGAGATTTCTCTGTTTTCAACATTGAAAATTGCCGAGGAGCTGAAATCTGTACAGTTGATTTAGTTTTTGGTGACTTGGGTCGCAAGTTTCCACAAATCGCAAATATGCAAGCATTTCTTTTGAGAGCTGGGGTTGCATCTGTACTGGTTTCCGACGATTCCTTGAGGGTTTCTTTGTCTGACTGCGATAATTCGTTAAGCAAGTTTAATTTGCAAATATCTTTTAGATTTTAATAATATATAGTAATTTATATCTTATTTACTACGTAAATATTACGGATCAGTAATAAAGGTAAGTGTTTGCATGATGCAAACATTGGACGGCGTTTAATAGCGGAGCTCTCGCGGAGCTCCACGCCCATAGAACCATGGAAATTAGTCATACTAGTTATTCGAGACCGAGAAAAAGTTGTTTTGTGAGCTTTTGTACAGTCTAAATGTACTGCGCAGACGGTCACGTAATTCTATTATATTATTATTATTATTACTGTTCTTGAGAAATGCTAAAATTGAAAAAATAGCCCGGTCTTCAATCTTAATTCTTGTGCTTCCGACCTTTCACCTTAGTTAAGCTTATCATCAGCTTTCTGTTCAGAGAGCTCCGCTGTTAGGCTAAGTCCATTTGTATATATTAATGTGTATCATAAGACAAATCCGCTTAGCATCGAATAAAGAGATTTTTCAATGCTATTTTTGGCCCAGTTTTCTTCCACAAAAGGTGAAAGTTTTAATACCAATATGAAATGTTATCAGATGAGATGAGATTTCCCGCGCCGGAAAAAAACTTCAGTTGATTTAGCGACAATCCCGCATACTATTTTGAGAGTGTCAGAAAGTAGTTTTACTTCACAAAGTGGCTTTAGTATGATGTCAGTAAACGTAGTTCCCACCAATACATGAAAACCGGCGTTAAAAAGTGGTAAGTTAGTCTGTTAAAAAGACTATCCAGAGCTTGAAAGTTACCCCCAAAAACTCAACGCACCGAAAACACATGAAAGTCGAGCCTACATTAAAAAAGAAAGGTTTAATGAGCGAAAATAATGCCTCTTCACGTGCATTTTAGACAAATGTTAAAACAAATTGGAACAATTAATATATAATGAATCCTTTTTTCAAGTGACGTTTGCCTTGATGTTGCCGTCGTCGTTGCTTTATATTAGCTCCCTATTAGGTGAGGAATGACAGAAATGCAAGACCAACTAACTGAAAAAGTGAATTCCCCAAAAACGAATTCAAGCTAGGTCTAGTTTATAACCAGATGGAAAATTCTTAACTCCAATTTTCTTCGTTTTGCAAACGCTGAACGGACAGATCCAGAGTTTTCTTGCAGTGTTGTTCCGCTCTTCGGCGGACATGGATGGTTAACAGTGCCGTAGCTTTATTTTTGGCCTAATTCTATTTCGCCTTCAATCGGCACTGCATCATTTTTGAGATCAAGTCTCCGAGGCTTAAAAGCTGAACCCAACGAACTCCTTGCAGAGAGATTTTGTTTAAAGCTGTCTTTTGTGAAATGGTCCGCACAAACGCGTGAATGTTTTGTCGGTTGAAATGATTCTCTTTTTATTATTTTTAGTCGTCGGTGCTGTAGTTTATTGCAGCACAAAACACCATGGTTTTTCGCTAAAACTCAGCAATGACTGAACTTATAAATTGAACAGTTTTGAATTTTCCCGCAATTTTCCAGCTCGCCAACAGTGAAATCAGATACCGCAGCAAATCGCCTAAAAGATAAGAGGCCACTAAATTGATAAGTTCCAAATGTTAAAGCAGTAGCATCTTGCTTTTGCTAGTATTTTCGATCCGTAGCCCCAGAATGTGGCAGTTCACATTTTATAATTATAAAGTCATGTTGCAGTCACGTGGATGAAAAACAAAAGATCCCAAAGACAATTAAAACAATACCGTCAATATCTACACCAGAACACAGTAGCTAACTACAGCAATGGTTAATTAAACGTCAGTAACACCAAGAAATACGTCACAAACGTTTATCACATTATTAAAGCATGATAGGCTAGATACCTTTACAATTCTGAAGATGATCTTTGCTGTTATTGACGCAGTCATCAGTCATTGATCTACAGATACGGTAGACGGTTGTGTTTGAACCATTTCTGCCGTCCTGCCCAGTGCTATTCTCATTAGGACCATTGTTAAAGTATCCCATTGCCCTGCATGTCAAATTCTCTTCAGCATCATCCCAACTTGCCGTGCAAAGTTTCTCCCAGGTTTCGTTCTTGAAAATTTCCATAGTTCCAAGGGATGGGATCTCCTCTGTACGAAAGCGAACTGGAAAAGCTAATTAAAGAAGTACAATGGAATACGTATCAACGAACTTTGTTTACAGCTGACCTTTTCGACCATCTTTTTTTAATTCATATTTAACTCAGGGGGGGGAGAGGGTTGATGCCACCCTATCCCCTCCCGTCTTTTTTTGCATTTCTTGTTAGCTCATGCCGTCTTCAGTAGCTGTTCGTTTATCCTTAAAACACATTTTTGTAAAGTTTGGCGACAACCGGTTGCTCTGGTAACGAGATATGACGTCATAAGTGGCATGCGGTCAAGCTATTTTTGAATAAAAATGAGTATTTTTCACCTTTTTTGGTAAAAAAAAACATGAAACGCTACCATATTTACAACTCTAGCAAAAAATATTTGCAAACGCATTTTTGGCCATCTCGGTGGTCATTTAGGATAACGTCACGGACCCCCAACAGCGCCATAACCCATAATATTTACCTTATCTACCTTTAATGGCGGTAACATATGTCGGAAATATTGTAACACCGCAAAAACCCAGGGGAGGGGTTGCAACCCCCCCCCCCCCTTGTACCACCCTACGGTGGGGGTATAACTTTGTTGTATGTGTGTTTTTAGGTGATTTTAAAAGTATCATGTGTAGAACGATGGTTGCATTATTTTAATTTGTAATTGTCTATTAATTATAGAGCCTGGGAAGGCAAAGAACTTCGTAAATGATCTAAGCATAATGAATTCTTTTTTTATAGCGAAATTTAGTTATCTTCACTGACAGTTATGTTTGCTTATGGAATCCTCAAATAATTTTTACAATTTCAAAATAGACATAAGAGACATATACCTTCATGGCAGCTTGAAATGTTTCCACAGTCCCTCACAACTACTCTGTTTCCACTGCAAGGTTTACCCCCGTATCTTGGTTTAGGATTCACGCATTCTCTTTTCCTGATTTGTATCCCACCGATTGCCTTTGTACACATGCTCCATTCGCTCCAGTCACTCCAACCACCATGAACTTATAAAGACAAGAAAATAATAAACATGCCACGCAAAAGCTAATTATTCCCAAAGTGTGACCATTCCAATTATAATATATGCTTAGCATTGTTTCATGCGCTGGTGTTTTTGTTTTCTTTATGAATACTTTAGTTTAGAAAATGTTTTTTCTTTCTCAGTGTCAATTTTAATTTTTGGCGTGAATATCAGATAAGAAACGTTCATTTATCACTTTGAAATGAAAGATTAAAGATTTGTCTCCTTACTCGGGCAGTTGTTTGTATTGCATTTTCGTGACTGCGGTAAGCGGCTGCCTTGGCATTTAATAAGGTGCGATCTTGGAGGAGGATTGGTACAGGTGCGGTTACGTGTTTGTGATCCACCGCCACATGTCACACTGCAGCTTCCCCATGCGTTCCAATCTGACCATCCGCCATCTGAACATGAGAGGACAAACAAGAAAATAAGAAGTCCGATGTTGCCAAGGATTGTTCCTTACACTCAGTCCGCATGCGTGTATTTAACATTTTACTTTTGGTTGTTTTAAAAAGAATGGTACCACAAAGAAATAAGCGCTTCCTTTGTAATACGGGTTTCTTCAACTCGTTAATAATTCATGAAGAAAATACAAAGTAAAATGTTTAATGAGTGTTTGGAAATCAGATGAAACACTCCTCATTTTTGCATCCTTAATTTCTCCTAAATTGACCAACGTAAACGTAAATAATACATTTTTATTATTATTAGATGGTTAGTATGAAATATCATGGAATACTTTATACCATTATCTCGTGTGTTTGACCTAGTGACGCCTCGCCCCAAAACAGGGAAATCATAGTTTACAAAAATTTATTGAACGGGGGAGAGCGTTATTAGGTTCAATTATAATCAATGTGTTTATTAATAAATTAAAAAAAAAATTACCGTCTGGATTGTCCAAAGATTTTCACAAGAAAAGAAAAACAGATAAAAACATTTGTTAGTAGCATTAAATTTTACTTTTTCAAAAGGGGCTATGCCGCGGAGACATTTCTTTTTTTAACCGCGCTAATATTTTATATTGCGAAGTTACTTTCACTCATGCACAGAATTATCTTTGAACATTCAATAGGAACATACAAAAGAAATTCATGAAGAAAGGATAAACCACAGATATCTTTTTTACCCATTTTTCAAATGCAAGAGGCAAGAACCTGAAAGGACT
>JAJGOT010000834.1:145000-175000 GCA_022457155.1 Cladopsammia gracilis | reverse complement strand
ATAACAGGGTATTTTTAAAGTTAGCTAGAACAAGTGATGTATGACCAGCACTGTTAATTTTCTCTTGTTTTTCTCCTTGATATTTTCTGTTTGTTGTTGTTGTTGTAGCCGTTTGTTTTTTTGTGACGCGGAATCTAGTGGACAGGGTATATATATTTGAGTTAATAAAAGGGTAAACACGCTTGACAATATATTTTCTTTTGAGACAGCCGCGATCAAGAGCATTTGAAGATACCAACCAAAACCTTTTGTCCTTTTCTAACCATCCCGGGTTTGTTTAACTCCGGCGTTCCTCCCCAACACATACATGTATACATGTACTTGTAATGTGTTCTGTAGTAGACCCCGCTGTCTCGAATTCTGATAACTCTTTGATTTTCTTACTATTTTTTTAATAGTTTTTTTGCTACTAAATTCTAGATACATAAGATAGATATATTTGATTCACTTTGTAGGATTTACTTGGTTGAAATAAAAGTCATGCATCGGTGCACAAAAAGTAAAAGTAAAAGTAAAGACACACTTACGGCCTGGTTTGTCCCAAAAAGATGAAATAGAAGGGAAAAAGGGAAAGTCAGTAAATGGGTGCAATGCCGTTTATTGATTTTTTTTAAAATGCTTGTTTAACCTCGCATAAAAGATCATGGCTACTAGTAATATTACTTGTTTTTACACTTTTATGCTTTGATAATAGCTTTTGTGAACTACAAATAATTAATAACATATTACGCAAACCACTCAAGTGGATGAACCTTCGTTGATACTTGGTAAACTACGGCAGACTCTAGTCAAATTACCTTGAACCCTGGCTGTCTTGAAAGATAGTCCGTTTGGTGGGTGGGTAGATTTATGTATTGATGTTACATGGATAGTATGGCTAGGTGGATGAAAGGGTGGAGAGGTGGATAGACAGGGGCGGATCTAGGGGGAGGGTGCAGGGGGTGCGCACCCCCCCCCCCCCCCCCTTGTGATGACCAAGTCTGCGTTGTTCGCTTTTAAAATTTGTTTACGTCACCCTTCACTTACGTCATTCCTTAGAGGTGCACCCCCTCCTAAGAAAAATCCTGGATCAGCACTGATAGAAAAGCTCTTCTATGCCATTTTAAGCATAATGTATAACAACGTATGTAGACCATGCTGTTTATTATCATCTTGCCCTGATGCTTGTGTGCTGCTTATATTTAATTTGGGCGATAAGCAATGACAGTAATAACAGGGTATTTTTTAAGTTAGCTAGAACAACAAGTGATTTATGACCAGCACTGTTAATTTTCTATTTTTTCTTGATATTTTCTGTTTGTTGTTGTTGTAGTTGTTGTTTTTTTGTTCTCGGTATTTGTGACGCGGAATGTAGTGGATAGGGTATATATATATATATATATATATATATATATTTGAGTTAATAAAAGGGTAAACACGCTTGACAATATATTTTCTTTTAACACAGCCGCAATCAAGAGCATTTGAAGATACCAACCAAAACCTTGTCCTTTTGTAACCATATTGGGTTTGTTTCACTCCGGCGTTTCTCCCCAACACATACAGTAATAACAATATACATGTACTTGTAATATGTTCTGCAGTAGCCCCCGCTGTCTCGAATCCTGGCAACTCTTTTTAATTGGATTTGCTTACTATTACTTTAGTGGTCTTTTACTACTAAATTGCTAGATACATTAGATAGATATATTTGTTTGACTTTGTAGGATTTACTTGGTTCAAATAAAAGTCATGCATCGGTGCACTAATAGTAAAAGTAAAAGTAAAGACACACTTACGGTCTGGTTTGTCCCAAAAAGATGAAATAGAAGGGAAAAAGAGAAAGTCAGTAACTGGGTGCAATGCCATTTATTGATTTTTTTAAATGCTTGTTTAACCTTGCATAAAAGATCATGGCTACTAGTAATATTACACGTACTTGTTTTTACACTTTTATCTTTGCTTGTGCTAACAGCTTTTGTGAACTACAAATAATTAATAACATATTACGCAAACCACTCAAGTGGATGAACCTTCGTCGATACTTGGTAAACTAAGGCAGACTCTAGTCAAATTACCTTGAACCCTGGCTGTATTGAAAGATAGTCCGTTTGGTGGGTGGGTAGATGGATGTATATTGATGTTAGATGGATATAATGGATAGGTGGATGAAAGGGTGGAGAGGTGGACAGAAAAGTTCTTCTATGCCATTTTAAGCATAATGTATAACAACGTATATAGACCATGCTGTTTATTATCATCTATCTTGCCCTGATGCTTGTGTGCTGCTTATGTTTCATTTGTGCGATAAGCAACAACAGTAATTACAGGGTATTTTTAAAGTTAGCTAGAACAAGTGATTTATGACCAGCACTGTTAATTATCTATTGTTTTTCTCCTTGATATTTTCTGTTTGTTGTTGTTGTAGCTGTTTTTTTTTTTTTTTGTTTTTGTTGTGGCGCGGAATGTAGTGGATAGGGTATATATATTTGAGTTAATAAAAGGGTAAATACGCTTGATGATATATTTTCTTTTGAGACAGCCGCAATCAAGAGCATTTGAAGATACCAACCAAAACCTTTTGTCCTTTTCTAACCATCCCGGGTTTGTTTAACTCCGGCGTTCCTCCCCAACACATACATGTATACATGTACTTGTAATATGTTCTGTAGCAGGAGAGACCCCGCTGTCTCGAATTCTGATAACTCTTTGATTTTCTTACTATTTTTTTAATAGTTTTTTTGCTACTTAATTCTAGATACATAAGATAGATATATTTGATTCACTTTGTAGGATTTACTTGGTTGAAATAAAAGTCATGCATCGGTGCACAAAAAGTAAAAGTAAAAGTAAAGACACACTTACCGCCTGGTTTGTCCCAAAAAGATGAAATAGAAGGGAAAAAGAGAAAGTCGGTAACTGGGTGCAATGCCATTTATTGATTTTTTAAAATGCTTGTTTAACTTATAAGTAAGGATTTCGTAAAACTTTTAACAATAAAAATCAACGGTAAAACACGACGTTTCGACCGTACTTCAGTCATTATCAAGTAAGAGGTGAAATAGAATAGTAAAAATATATATATGTACATAAGAAGTGTAAAAAATTTTTGCATGAAATTTGCGGGTGTAAACGAACAATAAAAATGTTTAACCTCGCATAAAAGATCATGGCTACTAGTAATATTACACGTACTTGTTTTGACACTTTTATGCTTATGCTAATAGCTTTTGTGAACTACAAATAATTAATAACATATTACGCAAACCACTCAAGTGGATGAACCTTCGTTGATACTTGGTAAACTACGGCAGACTCTAGTCAAATTACCCTGGCTGTCTTGAAAGATAGTCCGTTACGTTTGGTGGGTGGGTAGATTTATGTATTGATGTTACATGGATAGTATGGCTAGGTGGATGAAAGGGTGGAGAGGTGGGTAGAAAAGTTCTTCAATGCCATTAGAACTAGGTATATACTAGACCATGCTGTTTATTATCATCTTACCCTGATGCTTGTGTGCTGCTTATATTTAATTCGTGCGATAAGCAATGACAATAATAACAGGGTATTTTTAAAGTTAGCTAGAACAAGTGATGTATGACTAGCACTGTTAATTTTCTATTCTTTTTTCTCCTTGATATTTTCTGTTTGTTGTTGTAGCTGTTTTTTTTCTTTGGTTCTCGGTATCTGTGACGCGGAATCTAGTGGATAGGGTACATATATTTGAGTTAATAAAAGGATATAATATATATTTTTAAGACAGCCGAAATCAAGAGCATTTGAAGATACCAACCAAAACCTTGTCCTTTTCTAACAATCCTAGTTTTGTTTCACTCCGGCGTTGCTCCCCAACGCATACAGTGATGACACAATAAATGTATTTGTAATACTTTCTGTAGTAGACCCCGCTGTCTCGAATCCTGGCAATTCTTTTTATTTGGATTTGCGTACTATTTCTTTAGTAGTTTTTTACTATTAGATACCTTGAACCGGTTATCACTAGAATCTTTAGCTATCTCAAGCAAAGTGTTACGCGTGGCGTAACTTAGCACCTCTTCATGATCTTGAACTGGATAGGAGTTAATGCGATGTAAACCCACAGGCATACCATCCTCTGTTTGACGGTGTGTTACTATTGCGATCTTGCGACGAACTACACTGAGGCTTATTGTGGCGGTTGAGATTTGTTTCACACGTGCTTTTTTTAAAACAAATCTACAATATTGGAACTTTATTGAACCATACAGATCAAGATGACTCATAAAGAGTCCTGGCAGTGCGAGGTCACTTTACGGCCTCCGGCCGAAAAGAGAAGGAAAGCACGTGAGTGCAATTGGAAAGTGACTCGCGATCGACAGAACAAAACACAATTAGCTAAAAGTAACTTCCGTTTAGTTAGGAGCAGAAGTTTAGAAAATTTCCTTGCGGGGAAGGGTTGGGCTTTTGAACTGCTGACAGCCACGATTGGCTGATTTTAAACATACTTTGAATTCCTTTTGTCCTCGAGCTTAGCACTATCATATCGAGGAAGCTACTAAGAGTACTTCAGCATCGCTCGGTAGAAATTGAAGGGATCAAACTCAAACTCGGTAAAGACATGGCAAAATATCAGAAGCTCAGATCAGAAGCCGCAACCCGTCTGATGATAAGTTTTACTTGGCTGCCGCTGGCCATGTTGCCTGCCTTGTTCTATTCTTCTCTCTTTGGCCGGAGACCGTAGAGCGATCTCTCAGAAAGACGCCTTACACAGCCCGGAATAACAAAAACTACCTTACATGACTCAATTAAGATTTAATATAAACTTTATAGATCAAGATCCATGTAATAACACACCACTCAAACAGAGGATGGTGTACCTGTGGTTTATCCGATGATAACAGGAAACGAAGGTCGTGTTCAATTAGAATTAACCGTTTTTTTTTTTTTTTTGTCGTATTCTCTGGTTTGGTTGATCAACGTTTTCAATCGGCTATGACCTTGGTTGAAACGGTTGAAAAGTACTGGAAGCGATCGCTGCACTGTCGTTTTCGCAGGAGTTTTTGCTGTGAAGCTGTTCTGTTCTGCTCGCAAAAAACAATGAAAATGCGGAATTCTCGTTTGATCTAACTATATTCAAACATTGAATAACGATGAGGTGTCCGACTAATTACTATATATAAAGAGAAAAAATATCATTTTCTCTTGTTACTGTACAAAGCAGAGAAGCGTTCTTCAGCAACTGAAGGTGCACTGGAATGACATCGCGAAAGTAACAAATAATATCTCACTGTGTTATACCAAGTGCACGAAGCTATAATATTTTCATTTTTCAGACGTTAACAAGAACAAAACTAAAGCGTTTGGGATTAACAGAATTTTAATTTTAATTTTAATTAATTAATTTTAATTTTAAATATTGTCTTTTGTTAAAAAAAGACAATAATTTTTTTAACTGCAAGGTTTAATTTATAACACCTTACAACGTAATTTTTGCTTAGCAGTATAAAGCTCATGGCTTTATGTAAAGGCCCTGTCACACTATTGCGTATTAAAGAAACGTATGAGTTGCGCATGAAAATTCATAAAATAATTTTCATACGCACAAAATTCCCTTGAAAATACAGCGTATGACCAGCGTACTTGACCTATGAGTAAGGTACCTTCAGCGCAACTCTCGCGTATTCAGCGTATGCCTAGCGTATGCTTAGCGTATAAACCATACGTCCGAATACGCACAAAATTTTTAAGCATGCTTAAAAATTTTGTGCGTATTCGGACGTATGCCAGCGTATGCCAGCGTATGCCACCGTATGCGACCATGCTTGAAACGTATACAACCTATGCCTAACGTACCCCTAGCGTATGTCAGCGTATACCAGCGTATGAGTGATATTTTTTCATACGCTGGCATACGCTAGTACGATACGCAAAAGTGTGACAGGGCCATTAGCGAATTCGAATTTGTTTTGTACCTGAAAGTAATCTGGTTTTCAAGAAGCTCTAAACGAAGCAATAGCTTTTTCTTCAATGGAAGTGGCCAGGAATCTTCCTCCTTTTCCTATTTTATTTGGTAGAAGCTCCAGAATATTTTGGAGATACTCGAGAATCAGGAAGCCAGTAAAAAGTATTTCTACTCAAACGAAAATTTCGGTCACTCAAAAAAAAAAAAAAAAACGCCAGTTTTACGAGCGGCAGGTGTCCAGTCATTCAATAACAGAAGTGCCGCTAACCTCTCATGTTCATCTTCATACTGGCACATATATACATTTTTATTTATTCAAGATAGCACAACTAAATAATATATAAAAGAATATCTTCATAAATCTTCGCATTCACATGATTAATAGTTTTGTCTCCTGAAAACTCTGATAAAACAGCGAATATATGCTATTTCGCTAATTCCCGCCATCTTGTTTAGCCGCGTTTACTTGAGAAAGCCTCGTATAACTATTCGTTCTCACTACCGTCTTTGAACTGAAAACGCTTAGAAAAGTGTTTTATAGCCTGTTCCAGGCGTTCAGATAGTGAGGAAAGCGCGAATAGTTGGGGAAGGCGCGAAGAAAAGCGAGCAAAAAAATTGCGGGGAGGCTGGGGAGAGGAGGCGACTATTCGCGCTTTCCCCACTATCTGAACGCCTGGAACAGGCTAAGTGTTTTATCGGGCCGTCTTAACCAAATCAACTAAAATCGGTTGTTGAGGTTGAAACGGTTGATCCCAATAGAACACGACCAATGAGTTGCACAGTTATCACGCTATTCGCCTTTGATGTGAAAACCTACTTGAATTGTCTATAAGAGTAACCTACGTTGAGAAACGTGTTTGCTAAATCAGAGCAAAAGAAATACTTTTTAGCGATGAAAAGTATGGTTAGGCGATATTTTGTATAGAGCAGACACTGCAAACAGCGATTGGTTGGTGACCTCGGTATTCAATTTTACTACAAAATGTTACACTACTCTCGGTTTCTCGAGCCTCCACTATTTCGTACAATTTTCTGATTCACTTAATAGTTCGAGATAGCTGAGTGGGTCTAATGTATTTGATACTGTAGAGTATTAATATTGAATGAAAATGAAAGTCAACTTACAACCTTGTTTGTCCCCAGACGTTCATGTGTGAAAAAGACAACAAATTAAGTTATTTATGAGAAGTTTATTTTAAAACCTTAGAGTGGTCTCACACATGTTATCAGTGAAATATAAATTAGACAAATAGACACTATTAGACACGTTTCTTTTGTTCTCTTTTGAATATTTAGCAATGACTGACAAAGTTTGTTTCACGGGTTTTGTGAAATCACTCCCAACTATAGAACGAGAATAATTTGGTGAGAAAAACAGTTGCGACATCGAATAAGCTGAATGTTTGTTTGGCGTTATTAAAACGTATCGATATCCATGCAAATAACTGGATTTTTCCTACCACTGAGATTATTACACTTTCGCATGAAAAGTGACTTGTACAGTAACGTTAATGAAAAATTATTTTCTGATCATGTAAGCCAAAATTAAAGCTGTACAGTCTTTTCAATTTTTTATCCTCAAGTACGTTAGCGTCTGCATAGTGAAAGGGGACACATCAACACGTGTCGTAAGTAAAAGTTTTACAATCACAATCGTATGTTAATGTTATGAACGGAAACGTACGGAGTTGCCTTGTTTAAGTAGTCAATACAATGAAAAAGGCACTTACGCGCTAATTTTCCATTAAAAGTCCACATGGAAGGAAAACAAACAAAATGAATTTATTAGAAAGGGATTGTTTTATTATTTAAACTGCAGAAGTTGATACCGTTGTTTTTAAAATCAGTTTCAACAGATAAAAAAAAAAGATAATGACAGTGACAAGACACCTATCATCTGATTTGTTCCACATGAAAAGAAAAAGAAAACAAAATACAAGGATTAGCGTAATTAAGGTGATTCCTCAGTATTGCACTGCGCATCCTGTACTGCGCATAACACACGTAATAGTCCTTTCATGGCAGCCAGTTGATAACAATACTCTTTTTAGTGAACGGTTTTTAAAACACGCAGCTGGAAATTTAATTTTCTTACGAGTATTTTTCAAAAGGAGAATTACCATAATTTATAAGCAATGAGCGAGCGCGGTTGAGCAAAATGAGCGCGCGCACATTTCGGAGGATGGAATGTTTTTTATCAAAGGCCCGCAAGCTCGTTAGAAAATACGACTGTCTTTTTCTCTCTAACGAGCATGGTGACCTATATTTTTTATTGCATCATTTTGATGTTAAATTAATGCTTTTTAAGTTAACAAAGTTGAAAAAAATTCCTCGACAGGAAAAAAAGATATCGCTAAAAACGTTCTCAAATCAGTTACTCGTGGGAGCAAATTGTTGACCTTGAAAACATGGACGCGAGGAACGTTTTAAGTCCGTGTCATTTGAAGTTGTGTGACTTTTTCAGAAATTTTATTTTAAAGTGTTCCCATATGGTGGAGACTTTAACCTATCAAGTTTTTTTTAAGAATTGTAAACTTTGCTTTCACGGGTTACCGGGAAAAGAAACATGAACCGATCAAATAATGACGTGCGTGATCGGTATTGCTATAGGCATAAATGGGGCAACATTGGTCCATCATATCTCTTTACCGAGCATGGTGACCTATCTTTTTTATTGAATTTTTCGAAACAACTTATGGTAGGGAGCTGTTAGGGAAAATTTAAAAAAAATCGTTCGACAACTTTTATTTCTGAGGAATCACCTTAACTGTAAAATAGGATTTTTTTTTTTCTAAGAGAATTTTGTGAAATTATGTATTACTATATATAAATGAAATAAATTAAATGATAAATGAAAGAAATTAATTAAAAGTCATCAATTACGCACTCATATAGCTGTTGCGAAGTGTGAACATTCAATACTGAAGAGTTGCCAAGAGACACCTCAAAATCATTCGATCTAATCTATAAAGAGTTTTAAACTGAGCGATAAATTAATTGGTGCTTGTAATGAATGAGTAGATAGTTACTTACAATAACCTAGTTTGTTCCAAAACGACCGCACGGGAAAAAAAAAATAAAATAAAATATTAGTTGGTTTAGAAGCAGTAATTTTAACCAAACTGAACAAATGTAAAAATGATTTTATTCCCTAACAAAATCCTGACCAGTTATAACGAATATAACTTGTACTGTCTCTTTTAATTTGTTATGCTACCCTTTGGTTGTGTCCGTGCCAGCACAATTGAGGGCCCGAAGAAATAATGTGACTTTTGTAAGGGTTAGACAATGAACGCGAGTGTTCTATGGGATATAGTGCCTCGAGCATAGATAGAAGTCCACGAGGGCGTAGCCCGAGTGGCACTTCTATCTAATGCGAGAGGCGCTATATCCCATAGGACACGAGCGTTCATTGTCTAACCGTCTTAGAAAATGGTCATATCCGCGAAGAAAACAAATGTTATGCAGGTTGTATTTATGAGCGTATTTTAATTGTGTCATTCACACTTGGGAATCACGTTGTTATTTTGTTTTGGATGTCGCCGTAATGTTGGTAGAATTTTACGAATTACACTGCTTTTCTTTCTTTGGAGCTTTGTTTATTCTTTGTTGTTTTGATGGCTCATTTGCTCCGGCTATGAGCCAGTATACAGTATATATATATATATATATATATATATATATATATATATATATATATATATATATATATATATAGTTATTAGCATTTTCGTTTATTTTTTTATCGTTTTCATGCATCTTTTTTAGTATTTTCAAATTCGTTGTACTTTCTCATTTGTTTTGTTAATTCACTAGTTTTTTTTTTTAAAAAAGTTCTGTTCTTCCCAACGATATAAACACGAACATAAATCGCACAGAGACTGGGAAGGAAAGAAGAACAGCCATGGTTTAGGAGTCGTTGCTGTATACTAATTGATAAGAAAACAAATCATAACCGGTTATTAATGGAGTCTTGTATCAGGTCTGGACCAGCTTTAATAAAAGACGTAGATGTTACCGACGTCAACTGCTAGCTCTTTCATTCCTTTTATTGCATCCTAGAGAAAACAGCCGATGTAGAAAAGAAAGTTGGCAGCTCTTTGCTTTTGCATGGTATCAGTTGCCGCGTCATTTAAAATTCCCATTTATGCAAAATAACATAAGCGAAAAGTTTATATCGTATCTTTAGAAAATGGTCACACCCACTCAGCCAATCAGTGCCCAGTATTTGTGTGCTCTATATCCCATAAACTGTCTTAAATTATGTAAAGAGGCGGGGGCTTTGAAGCCCAGGGAAATTGTGGGGTAAAATAACGACTCATTAGTAAGCTCTATATAGAACATACTAATGAATTCTTTTGTTTCCCTTTGTCTTAAGGCCTAATTAGTATGCTCTATATAGAGGCTTCAAAGCCCCGCCTCTTTACATAATTTAAGACAGTTTATGGGATATAGAGCACACAAATACTGGGCACTGATTGGCTGAGTGGGTGTGACCATTTTCTAAAGATACGATATAAACTTTTCGCTTATGTTATTTTGCATAAATGGGATTTTTAAATGACGCGGCAACTGATACCATGCAAAAGCAAAGAGCTGCCAACTTTCTTTCCTACATCAGCTGTTTTCTCTTGGATGCAATAAAGGGAATGAAAGAGCTAGCAGTTGACGTCGGTAACATCTACGTCTTTTACGCTGGTCCAGACCTGATACAAGACTCCATTAATAACCGGTTATGATTTGTTTTCTTTATCAATTAGTATACAGCAACGACTCCTAAACCATGGCTGTTCTTCTTTCAATTAATCCGAAACTTAGGGCCAGAAAAAGGCGCCCTTTCTCCTTCCCAGTCTCCGTGCGATTTATGTTCGTGTCAGTATATTGTTGGGAAGAACAAAACTTTTTTTTAAACAAGTGAATTAACAAAACAAATGAGAAAGTACAACGAATTTGAAAATACTAAAAAAGCTGCATGAAAATGATAAAAAAATAAACGAAAATGCTAATAACTATATATATATAAGAAGTTTTTTTCCTAAGCACGATTAATTGTGGTCATGCATCATTGTCGCCATTGGTGTGAATCAACTTACAAGGGTTAGTGGATAAAAAACTTTGATCCGTTCAGTACTATACGTTACCTCCACAAAAGAGTAAAAAAAGGGAGAGACATACATGCATGTATGCAGTTCTCAGACTTTTAAAACTAAAAGCTTCAGAATTTAATAACAAGAGTGTTAAGAGTTTAATCACGACATGAAAAGTGTTCCACTACAAAAAGTGTTCATGTCAGGCGGTGCATTGCGCACATTATTATCGAAACATGTTGATCTTAGCATGATTAAAATTACTTTACGAGGTGGGCTCAATCTAAGCCAGAAGAAACAATTTAGCGCAAATGCCGTCTCCTTGCTGAACGCTGCAAGGCCCCTCGTCTCCGAGGGGCTTAACAAGTGAGATCACGCAACAGCACTTTTGAGCCAATTTTTTAGTTTAATTACTATAAGAACCAGGCAGGAAATGTATTTGAATGTCTCGGTGAAAGTAACAATTTATGTGAGCGATGAAACTACAAACAACTCAGTAGTGGATGCACGAGCCATAAGCGAGTACATTGACAGCTTTCATAGACCTCAAAAGTGCATTATGTTTTTTAAAGAACATATGAAAACAATGTCAGGCTTTTTCGGGCTTGGATACGGTAGGCCTCACTTGACTATAACTTACTTTATTTACGATGCTACTGAAGGACGACAACAAATGATTACTGAACCTAGACTAGGGCCAAGTCTACTTCGTCCTCGTGTAGTTCCACATGAACTCACATTTGACCTGCTCCCAACATATGTGGCTTTGATAGCTCAGTTGGTAGAGTATCGCACCGGTAACGCGGGTTCGATTCCCGTTGAAAAGCCCTAATTTTTTTTTCAGGCTTTTTCGGGCTTGGATACAGTAGCTTAAGGCCTCACTTGACTATAACTTACTTAATCTCTTATTTGGTTATAAGTAATATATCAAACATGAGACACAGTGTTTCATGGATATAGCATAAACGGCACAGTCAATTAGCAAAAACTTTAAGCTGTCAGCTAAACTTGAAGAGCAGTCTCGAAAGCTAACCTGTATACGTTATTTTGCCATTTACACATACAGAACACTGTTACAGATCCAACATGCCTTTAAAAAAATACCGTAGGTTTCATTGATTTGGTAGAGTTTTGGACTTTGAAACTGGGTTTGAAAGTCTCGCAAACTTTTTTTTTTCCGTTGAAAATCACTTTATTCCTTTTTTTTTTTTGCACATAAAACAATACTAAATAACAACATATTACTTACAAAAAAACACTTACACTTCTTTCAATACTAATACTATACTTACATTTACATTGCATTACATTACACTGTTTATACTTACACTATTAATACAAACACTATTTACAATGCATGTATTCAATACACAACAAACTACATCACACTACTTAAACTATGCTACCTATAAGTGATACTTACACTATTTACATTACGGTACTAGAAACGCCGGACTAAAAGAAATACGAAGCTACTTACAATACGATAGTACTAAACGAAACGATACTTATGATAGTAAGAACAATACTACTGCTCCGATACTATACGATTACTTATTACAAATAGATAAATTTAATGAAGTTACTTACAAATGTATAGTAACGATATTTGTATTTACACAGCTAGTTTCAAGTAGTTAATTGTTTAAAAAATTAGACCATTTTTTAGTAAAAGAAGGTAGTTTATTTGTCATAATCGTAATGTATTTTTCTAATTCAATTTTTTCGTTAACGAGGGTTATAAAATCTGTGAAACGGGGTCTTTTGTCATCTTGTACTGCGTTAATGTAAAGAAAATATTTTCCAATTATGATCAAGTGATTTAGGGTTAAACCGGACGATGTGTGTTTTAAAACACCATAGATAATTTCGTTTTGCTCCAAAGCAATGTTTCCTCTACATGAAGCGTTGTACCACCTTGTAAATTTATTCCAAAAGGATTTAGCAATTGGACATTCCACAAATAAATGGAGTGGTGTCTGATCAATGTCATGGCAATAAGGACAATCGGGTTGCTGTTTCTTTTTCATCTTATACAGAATTTTATTTGTATACAGGATATTATGTACTATTTTATATTGAAACACGGATAATTTTACCTCATTTGTGACACAAAAAGGAAGTGAATAAATTTTTTGTCTTTCTTGAAAGATAAAGCCGCTTTCAATAAGTCTTCTCTCGGCAGTTGGAGGAGGGAATTGCTGGTGATTGAGAAAAGTATTGTAAATTGTTTTACATGTGAGCTTTTCGATTGTAAGTGGTACGTATTCAGTTGACGGTAGAAGACATTCCTGCTTTAGCATAGTTTTCCATTCCTGTGGTATTGCAGATAGAAGGCTGTAATACTGTAGAAAATTACTCTTGACATTGTATTTCTGCATGAAGGTTTTAAAAGGCATCGAGGTGTTACTTCCGTTGTCGAAAAAGCACGAGAGACTTTCAATGCCGACTCTTTTCCAACCAGGTAAAAAAACAGATAACTTGTTTACTCGAATAAACTGATTATTCCATATTATTTGATTTAGCACGTCACCTTTTGTTTTCTGCCAGTGGGAAATTATATCTCGATAGAATTTTGGTAAGTTTTCATTCAGGGGTAGATATTGAATGTCATAATTACACCGGAAAAGGAGATTGCCGCCAACGTTGGAAAGTAAGGATAGTGGGATAAATTTCCATGGTCTTTTATCGTTAGCGCACAAGCGTTTTACCCAGACTATCTTTAACGCTTTATCAAATAGCGTAAAATCTAACATATTCAGTCCCCCCTCGTTCTTATTTTTAATTATAGTCGTTTTTTTGAGTTTTGGATTCTTGTACTTCCATATGTAATCAAAAATTATGTTATTTACTTCATCAGTAAACCCATTTGGAGTGTCTAACACGCTGCAGATAAAAGTTAGTTTGGATATTGCTAACGTTTTTACTATATTTACTCTTCCATATATAGATATGTCTCGAGATGACCAAATGTTGAGTATCTTTTTAATTTTAGGCAACTTTTCAAAGAAGTTTTTTTTTTTTTGTGGCGAGTTCTTCATCATATGAAAAATATACACCTAAGGCGAAGACAGACTCATCGCTTAATTTTAAATTTAGAATGGAATCCTTTCTCTGACGTAATGATCCCAGCCAAAGTATTTCTGATTTAGATTGATTTATTCGGAGACCAGAACAGTTTTCAAATTGTTGCAGCAGATCAAAGAGCCTATGTACAGACCGAATATCTTTAACAAAAACAGTTGTGTCATCGGCGTACTGGGTTATTTTTATAGAGTTATTTGGATCAATTTGAATACCTTCTATTTCCCTTGAGCGTTTAATTGCGTTGCTTAAAATTTCTACTCCAATAACAAACAAGATCCCAGATAGTGGGCAACCCTGCCTGACACCTCTGCTTAGATTAAAATGTTTGGTGGCAAAGCCATTGTTCAGGACACAACTTGATATGTTGTTATACAAGACTGCGATCCATTGTCTTAATTGAGGACCAAAGTTAAAAACTTCAAGGCATTTTTGAAGGTAGCTCCATTCAATAGAATCGAAAGCTTTTTCAAAATCAAGAAAGACCGCTACACCTGGAATGTTCTTTTTAGTAAAGGACATCATGTCTGTTATGATTCTGATGCTCTCACCTATATATCTTCCATTTACGTATCCTGTTTGATTCGAGCTAATAATCGTGGGTAACACCTTTTCCAAGCGTAAAGCTAACGCTTTTGTGACAATTTTGTAGTCGTTGTTCAATAGGGAGATTGGTCTCCAATTTTTGAGGTATTTTTAGTCTTTGTCTTTCGCTGGCTGTGTTTTCACGAGGCGGTTTTTCTCGCTTAACATTCCTGTAGATATATTTTCTTTTGTTAAGACAATAGAAAATTAGAACACAAAAGAACGACAATACAATGCCGTTCTTTGTTGTTTAATTGCCGACAAGCTTAAGCGACCTGGTTTTCTCGCTCGTGAAAACACGGCCTTTGGTATTAAAGTAGTGGTGTGCGCTACTATCCTACCATTTTTGCGCGAAAATTTCAACCAATCAGAGAGCAGGAGAGAACAATAGGCCTATAACCCTAAGTCATTAGCATATTAACCCTAAGAATTACAGCTGCGCATGTCCTAATAACCTTAACCCTAAGAATTACAGCTGCGCATGTCCTAATAACCCTAACCCTATTAGCATATTAACCCTAAGAATTACAGCTGCGCATGTCCTAATAACCCTAATTCAAAATGGCGGATGTCATTGTTTATTCAAAATGGCGAAATTGAGACAAATATTCAAAATGGAGGATCTCATGATTTATTCATGCAAGTCAGGGGGGCCCATCCAGTTCAAGGCGGGCCCCCACCAGTGCAAAAACAACCAAAGTCGTGTATTTGCTTACCTAACCCCGAATTCTGAGATCCCTTTAGAGTGACACAAGTTCTCTTCCATGTGGGACAACATGGTTGGGACACTTTGGATTTTTCAACCAGTACGCATGCGCAGTAGGGTTTTTGGTCTAAATGGGTTCAAATTCAATTACAAACATGATAGCGATGCAGGGTCTCTTCCATGTGGGACACATGTAGTAAACTCAACGGATTTTTAGCGACAGCGCATGCGCAGTAGTGTTTTTTGTTTAATGTTAAGGGTTTTAGCCCAAAGTCTCACACATGTTTGTAACAAACATCTATATCAGAGCTCCCCTTGATTCTATTTGGCCCATCGTAGATAGCGTGAATGATTCGATTCTGAAGATTACCGTCAAAGAAGGAAAGGATGTTTTGGATCAAAAACCAAAGAAAGATGACCTTAAAAATGGAACCAGTCAAAAGCAAGGGCTAAATGTCTTGGAGTCAATAACCAAACGTCAAGTCAAACCGAAAAAGCGAAAGCTGTCAACTTTGAAAGTTGAGATTCCCAAACGACCAAAACTTCACAGACAACACGGAGTTTTATATTTGTGTGTGCTTTAAGTTTTGATAACAAGACTTTCCGGTAGCTTCAAAGTTCAAACGTTTAATTATGCGAATTCTGAACTATTAATTAGCATGGAAAATTAGCACCTCGGTCAAAAAACAAAGCAGCAGACAACAAAGCCACACGTTTAATGTTAACAAACCTCATCAAAGTTATATCAACCAAAGCGGTTTTTATTTACAACCATTGAAATCCACGCGCAGCAAAGCAGAGTCAAATGATAAGGAAATCAAAGTTAACGATGGAACTGATCGTCTTCTTTCTTGAAATACTTTTATAACGTTCGGCCATATCAATCAGTGAAGCCGAGTTCGCACTTTTACGTTTATCATTCGATAAATGAACTTGTTGGATTCGAGGCTGTTTTCGGAAATCCTTTACCATATTTATTTATCATAAAGTAACCAGATAACCAAAGCAAAGTTACATGTTCAAACATTAATTTATATTAAATTTAACAACTTTACTCGAAAGAAAAGTAACTGGGCTGCGATAGTTTAAAGCGTGACGAATGAACGTTCAATTAGCGATAACAGTTTACGAACGAATTAACAATGCTTTTCTTGAAGTCAATGAATGCGCAGCGCTATTCGCGTACCAACGGACCTTTTCTGTCATTTGAATTTAAGCGGCCATTTAAAAAAACATAATGAACTAAAACAACTTCTGTTTAAACAACGTTTAAACGCAACCGTTGCTTCAAACATGGCGAAAATTTGCATCGAATGGAAAAATATAAGCTACATGAAGTGATATTATACGCAGCGAAACCTTGCGAGCGTTCTGCTGTTTATTTGTGGAACTTCTTTAGACAAGTTAAACAATAAACTTGAAAGCCATTGTAATTATCAATTGCCAACTTTGAGGGTGACTGACATGCAGAGGAAACTTTTAGGAAACGCGAGGCTTGTTATTGGGAAAGCACGACAATTTTTTTTAATTTGGTTTCACAGGGAGACATTTTCTTTAGAAAGTGATTGACCATAACAACAACACTATTTATTTGAGCAAACGCTAAAATGTTCTTTATTTTAACAAGCTTTAATAAGCACTGAAACAAAGTTAACAATGTCTTTAAAGTAATTTACTGTGAATACTATTTACAACAACCGAAACAGCCATTCATCATTCGAAAAGTCTGCTTTCCAACTAAAAGCCTTTTTCTGCGGTACGATTAGAGAATCAAAAAACGTTAGGCAAAGTTACATGTTCAAACGAATAACAGCAAACAATGTACCCGCTTTATACTTTACCAACATACACATCACAAGTTTACTTTACGCAACAGAAAAGTAACTGGGCTGTAATTCTTTAAAGCGGTAACGAGTTAAGGGTCAATTAAGCAATGCTTTTCTTAAAGTCAAGGATTGTTTGGATGCACAGCGCTATCCGCGTGCTAAAGAGAAACGACACGAGTTCAAAATACTCTTTTTAATTACAATTAAGCTGTCTCAAGGGTAATTAAACTATTCATTTGTATTTACATACTGTTGAAAATACGATATTGTAATAAGACATTACATAATGTTTTCGTAAAAAATATGTGATTTTGTTGGTCCGTATTACCGTTCACACTAAATTTTTGCGGGTTCTAATTTTTCTAATTTATATTCCCGCAACATTTTCTCCTTAAAAACTTTCGGCTCCGCTGTCGAAGCTATATACAAACTGATCATTATTTAGTAATTAACGTAATGTAAAATCATGTTGGTGCCCATTTACTAAATAAACGTCTCTTTCGTTAAGAAAATGCCACTGATAACTCAGGTGATAATGTATGAAATGGTTCCGTTGTTATTGCTGATCGATCCATTGCCAGAGAATCAAGTCAGCCACACAACTGACTAAGGCACAAAAGTAAGTTTCTGCAAAACATCAAAATTTAAGTTACTAAAACGACAAACAATAGATTGGAGTCATTCAGCGCGAATTCAAGAGCAACTTAGACCGACCCCTGGAGTAGCTCATTGTAACTCAGAGCAGCTCAGAACATTTGAATAAGAAACTCAGAGCACTTGAGCGAGCAACTCAGACCATACAACTTAGACCAACCCCCTAGAGTAGCTCATTGTAACTCAGAGCAACTCAGAGCATTTGAGTAAGAAACTCAGAGCACTTGACCAAGCAACTCAGACCATTTGATTGAGCAACTTAGAGCAACTCGGAGCAACTCGGAGCAACTCGGAGCAACTCGGAGCAACTCAGAGCAACTCAGAGTAACTCAGAGCAACTCAGAGCAAGTCACATGATGATTTAGGGTCGATAACAGATGAAACTTACTCTTTAAAGAGTAATCTAAAAAAACACTCTTGTTCCATGACCTCCTTGTCGATCTGTTTAGTCAGTTTGAGCAGAGGTCAAAGACTATAATCAGCAGAGGTCACAGCAGAGGTCAAAGACTACAATACTCAATATTTCAAGAATGACATTTATTAAAGACAATTGCAAAATAATGCATTACAGAAAATCACGTTGTATAAAAACTATCGTAATATTTTCTCTTTTTTGCTGTGTAAGTCAAGTCTTCATCTTCATTCGCCGTTTCTTTAGGTACTAGATCCTCCTGGTCAAACAGTCTGTTCAATAAATTATTTAAACTTATAAATATTTTTAAATTAACCAGCTATAGTAGCCACCGCTTTGATGGCTAGTGGTTAAGACACTGCGTTGTGGCCGTAGTAACCCAGGTTCGAATCCTTGTCAAGGCATAATTATTGTTTTGATCTTAGTAACTGTGTTTTGTTTTGAAGCAAAGCGAAACTAGTCCGTGTGGGCATTCTGACACGGGGCAAGCCCATTTTTTCTAATGTTTTGAAAGAAGGAGGAAATCGAAGTAAAAATGCATGAAGACCAAATTGTAAAGCCATGATTAAGCATTGATAATGTAGGGAAGACTGGGAATGCAAGGGGAAGACAGTAGCAAGGCTTGAAAAATGTTGGGCATCTACTCACCCTGATGCTTCACATGCCTTCCACCCCGTGTGATAATTGTTAATTTTTATTTGTTTATTTATTATTTTGGAACGCGTTGTATGTATAGTTTTTATTTGTTTAATTTGGCTTAAGGTCAAGTAAAACCTCTTTTTGTAACAAAAGGACATGCTCAATTTACAAAACCCTTTTGAGTGACTCAACTATATTAATAAGCAAGGTGATGTGTCTGTGCTCATTTTACAACAAGTCATCATCGAGTAACCATCGTGGATCAATATGCATTCTTGTCAATTCTGTGAAAGAGTATTTAGCCGAAAATACAACAGAGATAGGCACGAGGAACAATGTCGTAATAAACGTTCAGAGCAACAAGAAGAGATGACCAACCAGTATAGAACGGGAGAGAATTCTCCAGATACTTGTAATGATGAAAACCCATTTGAAGAATATGAAAAGGCAATACGTCGGATGGAGAAAGAAGAAGAAGAAGAAAAAGAAGAGAAAGATGGTGATGACGATGATGATGATGATGATGATGATGATGATGGCAATAGTGACGATGACGAAGACGAAGACGAAGACCAGAAAAGCATAGCTAGTGACGCTGAAAATGATGATACTGATCCTTGGGATAAGTTACGTGAGCAAGTTATTAATGACCTTAGCTCAACCTGGGAAGAGCAGGTAAAAGAGAACACGATGCAGGGTTTGCCACAAGACGTTGCGGAGGTTCAAGCATCCAATCTTTTACTCCCTGTTTACAGAAAGAGGCTACGATGGTTGTATCTGAACTATCTAAAGTGGTATCGTGATCTTAGAACTGACCCACTGCATAAAAAGGTCATGAAAACATTACATAGCTTTATGGAAGATGATGACATGGATTATGCGGAGGCCGCTGAAGCAGCAGTCAATACACGAAAATATTTATTGAACAGACTGTTTGACCAGGAGGATCTAGTACCTAAAGAAACGGCGAATGAAGATGAAGACTTGACTTACACAGCAAAAAAGAGAAAATATTACGATAGTTTTTATACAACGTGATTTTCTGTAATGCATTATTTTGCAATTGTCTTTAATAAATGTCATTCTTGAAATATTGAGTATTGTAGTCTTTGACCTCTGCTGTGACCTCTGCTGATTATAGTTTTGACCTCTGCTCAAACTGACTAAACAGATCGACAAGGAGGTCATGGAACAAGAGTGTTTTTTTAGATTACTCTTTAAAGAGTAAGTTTCATCTGTTATCGACCCTAAATCATCATGTGACTTGCTCTGAGTTGCTCTGAGTTACTCTGAGTTGCTCTGAGTTGCTCCGAGTTGCTCCGAGTTGCTCCGAGTTGCTCCGAGTTGCTCCGAGTTGCTCTAAGTTGCTCAATCAAATGGTCTGAGTTGCTTGCTCAAGTGCTCTGAGTTTCTTACTCAAATGCTCTGAGTTGCTCTGAGTTACAATGAGCTACTCTAGGGGGTTGGTCTTAGTTGTATGGTCTGAGTTGCTCGCTCAAGTGCTCTGAGTTTCTTATTCAAATGTTCTGAGTTGCTCTGAGTTACAATGAGCTACTCTAGGGGGTTGGTCTTAGTTGTATGGTCTGAGTTGCTCGCTCAAGTGCTCTGAGTTTCTTATTCAAATGTTCTGAGTTGCTCTGAGTTACAATGAGCTACTCCAGGGGTCGGTCTAAGTTGCTCTTGAATTCGCGCTGAATGACTCCAATCTATTGTTTGTCGTTTCAGTAACTTAAATTTTGATGTTTTGCAGAAACTTACTTTTGTGCCTTAGTCAGTTGTGTGGCTGACTTGATTCTCTGGCAATGGATCGATCAGCAATAACAACGGAACCATTTCATACATTATCACCTGAGTTATCAGTGGCATTTTCTTAACGAAAGAGACGTTTATTTAGTAAATGGGCACCAACATGATTTTACATTACGTTAATTACTAAATAATGATCAGTTTGTATATAGCTTCGACAGCGGAGCCGAAAGTTTTTAAGGAGAAAATGTTGCGGGAATATAAATTAGAAAAATTAGAACCCGCAAAAATTTAGTGTGAACGGTAATACGGACCAACAAAATCACATATTTTTTACGAAAACATTATGTAATGTCTTATTACAATATCGTATTTTCAACAGTATGTAAATACAAATGAATAGTTTAATTACCCTTGAGACAGCTTAATTGTAATTAAAAAGAGTATTTTGAACTCGTGTCGTTTCTCTTTAGCACGCGGATAGCGCTGTGCATCCAAACAATCCTTGACTTTAAGAAAAGCATTGCTTAATTGACCCTTAACTCGTTACCGCTTAAAAGAATTACAGCCCAGTTACTTTTCTGTTGCGTAAAGTAAACTTGTGATGTGTATGTTGGTAAAGTATAAAGCGGGTACATTGTTTGCTGTTATTCGTTTGAACATGTAACTTTGCCTAACGTTTTTTGATTCTCTAATCGTACCGCAGAAAAAGGCTTTTAGTTGGAAAGCAGACTTTTCGAATGATGAATGGCTGTTTCGGTTGTTGTAAATAGTATTCACAGTAAATTACTTTAAAGACATTGTTAACTTTGTTTCAGTGCTTATTAAAGCTTGTTAAAATAAAGAACATTTTAGCGTTTGCTCAAATAATTAGTGTTGTTGTTATGGTCAATCACTTTCTAAAGAAAATGTCTCCCTGTGAAACCAAATTAAAAAAAATTGTCGTGCTTTCCCAATAACAAGCCTCGCGTTTCCTAAAAGTTTCCTCTGCATGTCAGTCACCCTCAAAGTTGGCAATTGATAATTACAATGGCTTTCAAGTTTATTGTTTAACTTGTCTAAAGAAGTTCCACAAATAAACAGCAGAACGCTCGCAAGGTTTCGCTGCGTATAATATCACTTCATGTAGCTTATATTTTTCCATTCGATGCAAATTTTCGCCATGTTTGAAGCAACGGTTGCGTTTAAACGTTGTTTAAACAGAAGTTGTTTTAGTTCATTATGTTTTTTTAAATGGCCGCTTAAATTCAAATGACAGAAAAGGTCCGTTGGTACGCGAATAGCGCTGCGCATTCATTGACTTCAAGAAAAGCATTATTGTTAATTCGTTCGTAAACTGTTATCGCTAATTGAACGTTCATTCGTCACGCTTTAAACTATCGCAGCCCAGTTACTTTTCTTTCGAGTAAAGTTGTTAAATTTAATATAAATTAATGTTTGAACATGTAACTTTGCTTTGGTTATCTGGTTACTTTATGATAAATAAATATGGTAAAGGATTTCCGAAAACAGCCTCGAGTCCAACAAGTTCATTTATCGAATGATAAACGTAAAAGTGCGAACTCGGCTTCACTGATTGATATGGCCGAACGTTATAAAAGTATTTCAAGAAAGAAGACGATCAGTTCCATCGTTAACTTTGATTTCCTTATCATTTGACTCTGCTTTGCTGCGCGTGGATTTGAATGGTTGTAAATAAAAACCGCTTTGGTTGATATAACTTTGATGAGGTTTGTTAACATTAAAAGTGTGGCTTTGTTGTCTGCTGCTTTGTTTTTTGACCAAGGTGCTAATTTTCCATGCAAATTAATAGTTCAGAATTCGCATAATTAAACGTTTGAACTTTGAAGCTACCGGAAAGTCTTGTTATCAAAACTTAAAGCACACACAAATATAAAACTCCGTGTTGTCTGTGAAGTTTTGGTCGTTTGGGAATCTCAACTTTCAAAGTTGACAGCTTTCGCTTTTTCGGTTTGACTTGACGTTTGGTTATTGACTCCAAGACATTTAGCCCTTGCTTTTGACTGGTTCCATTTTTAAGGTCATCTTTCTTTGGTTTTTGATCCAAAACATCCTTTCCTTCTTTGACGGTAATCTTCAGAATCGAATCATTCACGCTATCTACGATGGGCCAAATAGAATCAAGGGGAGCTCTGATATAGATGTTTGTTACAAACATGTGTGAGACTTTGGGCTAAAACCCTTAATATTAAACAAAAAACACTACTGCGCATGCGCTGTCGCTAAAAATCCGTTGAGTTTACTACATGTGTCCCACATGGAAGAGACCCTGCATCGCTATCATGTTTGTAATTGAATTTGAACCCATTTAGACCAAAACCCTACTGCGCATGCGTACTGGTTGAAAAATCCAAAGTGTCCCAACCATGTTGTCCCACATGGAAGAGAACTTGTGTCACTCTAAAGGGATCTCAGAATTCGGGGTTAGGTAAGCAAATACACGACTTTGGTCGTTTTTGCACTGGCGGGGGCCCGCCTTGAACTGGATGGGCCCCCCTGACTTGGATGAATAAATCATGAGATCCTCCATTTTGAATACTTTACTCAGTTCCGCCATTTTGAATATTTCATAAGTTCCGCCATTTTGAATATTTGTCTCAATTTCGCCATTTTGAATAAACAATGACATCTGCCATTTTGAATTAGGGTTATTAGGACATGCGCAGCTGTAATTCTTAGGGTTAATATGCTAATGACTTAGGGTTATAGGCCTATTGTTCTCTCCTGCTCTCTGATTGGTTGAAATTTTCGCGCAAAAATGGTAGGATAGTAGCGCACACCACTACTTATTAACGATATAATACCGCGTTTTTGTGAGATTGACATTCACCATTCTCAAAGGCGTAATTAAAACTATCAACCATGATTTGACCGATGGCATTCCACCCTGGATCCAGAGGTCCGTTCTCTGGATATCATGAGTGAAATTAACCGCATAAACGGTTAGAAAGCTCGCGAGACGGACCTCTGGTCACTCGAATATACAACCTCATTTCCATGCGAGGATCTAGTTCAGAATCTGAACTAGGTCGCTGATTGGTTACTCCTACTTGTTTCCAGACTCTACCGGGAGTAACGATGCAACAGCAACTTCGATTGGCTGGACCAAAACAATTCGCAACGGGCGCGTGAAAAACCGGTTTCCTAGCCTGTGAACAGGCTCTCTGGTAGGATATAGAGCAAAAAAAAAAAAGAAAACGGCGCTATCTACTTTCGTCATACCCCCACAAGGAGGCCTGTTCACAGGCTACCGGTTTCCCAAAGTGAAGCCGCACAAACAACAATGGCGGACGTAGATAGAGATTGCGGCTTTTTGCGATCTTTAAGAAACGCTGTGGATTACTCTTTAGTATCCAATTCAAATTTTCAAAATATCAGAGAACTAAAGCCAGTTCAGAAAGAAGCGCTGTTGAAATTTATCCAGCGCAAGGATGTCTTGAAAAGAGGTGTTGACAGGCCAAACACGACACGACTTATTAATTCGTGTTAACGTGGAGTTTGACCTTTAGAGTTTTGTTTGAACGAGAAAAATTTGTATCTCTATTTAATTTTTATCTCTAGTACGGAGGCGTGCTTTGGAGTTGTAGGTATTCTCGCTGAACGATTTCGCTGACCACTGGTAGGTGACAGGAAGAGTAATAGGTGTACTGGATTAATTGCGTGCGGATATCAAGGATTCTTTGTTTGTTAAATCTCTCGCCTTTGAAAACGGTTGTATCCAGAAAGTTTACCTCTTTGTCTGAGATTAATGTTTGTTTGAAAGGACAATAAAATCTTCTATCTCCTTTTTCTCGGCACTCTACAGTGAAAAAATGTCATCGATGTATCTTTTCCACTGGTGGATTTGATTTAATATTTCTGTCTCGACCGCGTTTTTAACATGTCAGCTGTCAGATTTAATGTAAACAAACAGGCACGCGTTGGTCCCCAAGGTTTAAAACCGGTTTGGTGAGATATCTGATCCACAAATCGCATGGAAATGAGGTTGTGTACTCGAGTGCCCAGAGGTTTTTATTTTTTCTCGGCGCGTTGCGCCTCGTTGTCGCGGCTTCGCCGCTCAAACTCGCCGTTTTCACCAAAAAATAAAAACCTCTGGCACCCAGGGTAATGGCATTCCAGAAGAACCGATAAAATTCAATAGTAAAGCCGTCGGAACCAGGTGTTTTATTATTCTTAAATTGTTTTAGTGAATTAGTACATTCCACAAGTGTAAGCAGCCCTTCGCAGGTGTCCGCTTCTTCCTGTTTGAGAGTATCCAGGCCGTCAAAAAAGTTCTCGAAATTGGCAGATTCTGGACATACATTTTTAGCTTGATAAATTTCTTTGAAAAAGCGTTCCTCTTCTTCTAAAATTAATTTAGATTCATGAACTATGTTGCCGTCTTCTTTTGTTAATGAGGTTATGTGTTTCTTCTTGTAGTTCATTTTTTCCAGGTTATAGAAATATTTATTGTTCTTTTCACCGAACTCGTACCATTGTGCTTTACTACGTGTCATTGTTCCTCGTGTTTTTCTAGAGACAATCTTTGCTGAATTCTTTTTTGACACGATCCATTTCAATTTTCGTTGCTTCGCTAAAGTTTAATCTAATCTTTTCCTGTAATTGGTTGAGTCTCATAAGCAAATCTTTTTCTTCGTTTCGTTTTTGTTTAGCTTTATTTTTAGCGAAAATTATTGTTGACGCTCTAATTTCCATTTTGATCATTTCCCAAAATAAGCCTTTATCACTGAGGCTGCAATATTTGGAGATGAACTCTGGTATTTGTTTTGTTATTATCTCCGTATAACACTTATCCGTTAACAATGAATTATTAAATTTCCAGAATCCGGGGCCATGCTCTGTTTCATTACTTTCTAAGGACATTGACAGGGTTATAGCAGAGTGATCGGAAAAAATGTTAGGCACAATTTTAGCGTTTTGGATTTCGGACTCCATGCTTTTTGATATAAAAAGGTAGTCTAATCTGCAGTAGATTTTCATGGGTGAATTATTCCACGTGAATGCTTGTTCATTTGGATGTTTGCAGCTCCAGGTGTCAATAAGATCGTGAGTTCTCATTAGAGTTTTCATTTCTTGAATAACTGTTTTCTTTTGTTCGAAAGAACGCCCTCCGCGTTTGTCAATTTCATTCATAACACAATTTAAGTCTCCCCCTAGGACCACTCTTTCGCCGGCATATTTGTTTAAGACGGAATTCGATAACCCTCTTAGGAATTGCACCTGTTGAGTTTGATCATTCGGTACGTAAATATTTAGAAAAACAAGTTTCTCGCCTTCTACCACTGCTTCAGAAAGGATATATCTACCATTCCTGTCACATATAATTTGTTCGATGTTTACATCAAGTTTTGGCTTGAATAAAATCATTACTCCTCGACTGTGGTTACTGCCATGACTTCCAATCATTTTACCACCCCATTCTGCTTCGCACGATTTTAAATTTTGCGCAGAAGAATATGTTTCTTGTAAAAATACTACATCCGATTTTTGCTGATGCAGCCATCGAAATATTTGACGTCGCTTGATCGTCTTGTTTAACCCTCGAACATTCAGAGATAAAACATTGAAAACCATACGTACGTATAAAGTAAAATAAAAAGCAGTTTCCAGTCAACAGATTTCATTGCGGGTAATTGAGGTGATAAGCATGTGAAATTAGATCTAGCAAGAAACAATTTAGAGCAATCGAGAAACAAACTAATACAAACTAATACGACATACAACACTAAACATAAATACCTGCAGCAATTTCGGCGAATTCTCCTGTCTGAGATTCACGTAAGCCTTCCTACTGCTCTACAGAGGCGCTAAATAATTAACAAAATTAACTGTCCATGATTCGACCGTAGAGTGTAAAATTGTTTGTTTCGGGTCCTCGGTAAACGACTTTGTCAATAATTAGCTTTTCGACGTTGAAGAAAGCCGTTTTATGATCCTTCTTTGCCTTTTTCAGCACCGGGTAAAGCTCTTTTCTTATGTCTTCGACTTCTTTCGGGAAGTCATAAGCCACACCAAAACCTTTCCCCCTTGGCAGTTGCTTGATGTGCGATTTAATTTGTTGCTTATCTTTGAAGAAAGATACCTTGGCAATTATCGGTCTTGGGTGCTGATTCATTCTTTCCTCGCGTACTCGGGTTGGGATTCTATGAACTCTCTCGAATTCAATTTCATCAACTGAAGGTGCTTCTTTGAGATTTTCATTTCTTTGTGAAGAAACGTTCTCAGAACTGCTTCTGTGTCTTCTGGGGATTCTTGCTCATTATCGCTAATACCGAAGAATTTGATGTTATTTCTACTGTTGAAGCATTCTTGTTTGACAACCCTGCGTTCTAGCTCATCTAATTTGACTACCTTATCAGTTGTCGCTTCCAACTTCGCCGCGGTCACGCTGGCATGTTGCTTCAAAACTTTAACTTCTGCTTGTGTTAATTCGAGACTCTCCTTAAGATCTTTCTTTTCCTTTTCGAGCGTTGCTACTTGGATCTTCAAGTTTTGTATTTCAGGTAGAACAGATAGCAATTTATCGAGCTTGGCTTGTATGTCATTTAGCTTCGTGTTACACATCACGCAGCCATGTTCGTGTTGCTCGCCATCACTGAGGCCTTCATCATCAGTCTGAGATCCTCGTGCTCGCATTCTTTTTCTTCTTCGGGCTTCACTTTTCCTTGTAGGGTTCTCGTTTGATACATCAACCTCTTCATGGTTTATTAAGTTGTCCGCCTCTGTAGGCATCTTGGTTTTTATCGAGACGAAGGCGGAGCTTCGTAGAACACGTCCGCCATCTTTCGCGTCTCTTGGCAAAAAGAAGTCTCGCAAACTGCTAAAAGGTATTTTATTTTCGATTCCAACTTCGTTTTGAAAAAAACAACAACAACAACAACAACAAAACCAGAACCTACTGACTGAGTTCTGTCGCAATTATTGTCTTCTCTTAGTAGTGAGAGCACTTTTTCTTACTTCTAAACTTTTCGAGGTTCGCGCATGTTTTCAGTTCCAAATAAGATTGAAATCAGCTTCAATCAAAAGTAAAGCAATGCAGGTGAAATCTTACCACATAGAAGTAATTTTTTTAGGAAAAAGCTCCGGAAGGCTAACTTTGTCCAATTCAAGTTTTAGCAAGAGAAAATAATTATAATTATAATCTCTTCGTTTTAAGGATCCTCAACATCCGGGATACCAGCATTGTATAATTTCCCGGCTAATGCCGAATCGCTTCGCTCGTATAGATGGTTTTCACGTTACGTCACGGCGGCCATGTTGGTGTACAACTACAAAATAATTTTAATGAACTTCTTTTGTTATGTGCATAGGCGTACAGGCATCTTTTTGCCATGGGGGTTGGGGTTGGGGGGGGGGGGGGGGGGGGTTGGGGTGAACCATTTGCCCAGTCGAAAAGAAACGAGGGTCATACGATGCACTAACATAGGCCTACATATGAAGTGAAAATATTCTTACATATGAATCTATCACATGATCTCAGAAAACACGTTAAAAGAAATAGCTGTCTCTGCCATTTCGACGGCCGAAGATATCAATGATACGATCCATGCCATTGTTGACCACAGAGTTGGCATATGCCCCTTCAATGTAAAGGGACACTGTCACCTATTCTTATTATCACTTTGAAAAGCCAAAAAACATATTTGTTTTAATGGAAACCTTAAAATAATGGTCCAGTTTTGTTAACAAATACTCTACTACGCACAGAAACTAGTATTTGTTATCTTTGGTTGCGGATGGCCAGGATGGAAATGGATTGCAACTTGAAAAAATTGGCCAATTTTTTCAAGTTCCTCCCAAGTGTCGTGGAAAAATCGCAGAAAAACTTATTATGGTTTGTTCTTCCATGACGAAATCACTTGATATTATCTTCTTGGTGTTCTAAAAGCAATTTTATGATTGAGCAAAGGTACTTTGTCATATATTTAGTGTATTTTGACCAAAACACAGCCAAATCTGCGTGACAATGCCCCTTTAATAAGTGCGATGTTACTGACACGTTGTTGCCCCATGGTGCTGCAGAGGTAAGTTTTCAATCTGCGCAACGCACTGAATGATCGTTGTGCAGAACACGATGTAGCGGGTATCATTGCAAGGATATGTACCACATTAGAAAACTCTGGAAACATATCAAATAGATCATTCTCGTGCATCGTCTCCAGCATTTCTGAAACAGTCATGTAGCCTAATCAGCGCGCACGACGAAAACTCACGTACATTTTCTGCTCGGCTTCCAGAATCTCACCGTCAATTTTTGTAAAATTTAGCAACGCGGGAGAAGCTTTCTTTATCAGGTGTTTCACGGGGACAGATATTTCCCAAAGCACCGAGTATTTACTGATTATTTCCGCTAAACCCGAGCTCAAGCTCGGACAGCACCTTGTCGATGGACGCATAGTAAGTGTTCATACGGTGGTACGATTCCGGTATCAGCTGCGTTTGTCTTTGCGCGTGTTCACCTACAAGGGCTTGAAGGCGGCGCGATTGCGTTTGTCTGGGTGCCCTGGCTTCTCAGAGAAGATCCTCGGAGATCCTGGCTTCTCAGAGAAGATTCTCGGAGATCCGATGACTTCGACCGTCTTCCCCTGAAGATATCGGTACAGACTATTAGTGTTGCTAAGGATTACTTTCAGCACACACAGCCCGAAGATAAACTCCAAGTCCCAAATGGCGGTCAATAAGGCTCTGCTCTCAGAGTAGGGTTTCGGATCTTTGTCTGAAGACAGCGTGAGCAGGGCTTTTACAATGCATTCCATTTGCCCGTATATGGCCTTTACGGCTTACCACCGGCATGACCATCACGTGGCACTCAATGACTTATGGAAACTTCTTTAAAAACTGGCTTTGCCCAAATTTCTCTTGCTGTCCCCAATTTTTTTTTTTTTTTTTTTTTGGGGGGGGGGGGGGTGGGCTGCACTTATATACTCCGTAATTTTGCAACAAAAATATAAATAAATTTGAACGTTGTAGCTGTTTCTATTAAAAAAAAGAGCTATTTTTTTAGTCATCATTTCATGAGGAATATGTCAAAATGAGTCGAAGTGAAATGAGGCGACGACTTCTTTAACAGCGTGGACGCTAGACAGTGTTTAGATGCTACAAACCTACGGCTTACCACCAAACTAAAACAAACATACTGACTATGATGGACAAATAAATGGCTGACGAAATAGGTCCATTTATACCCGTGACAAATTAGATTGGGCGACTTGAATAAGTACCAAAAGTTATTCATTTTTAGGGTGGTGGCGGCGGTTACGGGTGAACAAATGCGGAAAACAGGGAACGAAAACCTACACAAAGTGAAAAAAAAAAACAGC